>PVKH010000950.1:0-33273 GCA_004027955.1 Chaetophractus vellerosus | reverse complement strand
GTAATCCTTTTACTCATCAAGGAATCTTCTACTGCAAAGAATAGGCTAAGAAAGCCTGGCTTCTTCCGTTAATGCCTTTTGTCTTTCCTGTCTGATTTTTGGTCTCTTTGACTTCTTGATGATCTTTTGCCTCATTGACTACTCTCTGATATAGACCTCTTTCTGTCAGACCGGGAATTCTTACACTTTGATCCTTTCATATCTCTTCCACTACCACCTTTTGAAGATTTGTGACTTCTTTCTAGCCCTGAAGTATCCCTTTGCTTCTGATCCACACTCCTGTGTTTTCCATCTCTCTTATCTCCACAGCCCCCTAGTCCGCAGGCTATATGGGAACTCTGTATTTTATGCATGATTTTGCTATAAACCTACAACTTCTCTAATGACTGAAAAAAAAATAAAAGAAAGACTAAGGAACTGTTATAGACTCAAGGAGACTAAGAAGACATGAATAGTAACTGCAGTGTATGATTGTAGATGTATCTTGGGACAGAAAGAAAAGAAAATCAGTGGTAATAGACAATTGGCAAATTTTGAATAAGATCTGTACGTTAGATAATAGTATTGTATCAATTTCAATTTCCTGTTCTTAATAATTGTTCTGTGTTTGTATAAGATGTTAACATCTGTGGAATCTGGATGAAGGGTATATAGGAATGTTTGCATGATTTCTGTAACTTTTTTTGTAGATCTGAAATCATTTCAAAATGAAAAGCTAAACAAATAAAAAATTTTAAAAAACAAAAAAGAAATTGGGTAGAAAATTGGCTAAGAGATGACTGATAGAACTAAAAGCCCCAAGAGAAAATAGAAGTTAAAGAGGAGTGGAAGTCTTGAGTTTCAGCCAAAGCCATGTGCTTTCACATTTTTCCAAGCACTTAAAAGTTTTTTCAAGTTGTCTGACCTGCATGGGTAAGCTTGCTAATTATCATCACACAGAGAGGCTTGTTCCTAAAGTCCAGTTATCTCTTTGTTTAGCTTTCCTAGGCATACCAGATTCTCAGAATGCCCAGAAATATGGTACCCTCTGTAAAGCCAAAAGAAAGTCTTAGAAAAGAAACTCCTTCTGGCAAACACTCTGGCAGCATATGCCTGGTCATGCCTGGGTGGAAACCCCCCATATACCTCTTATGTCAAAGTGAAAGTGAAAGAGAGAGGCAGACAATAAGTTCAGGAACTCTTCCTTAAACTACTTCCAAGGTGTCCTTTGATCTTGTCTTCTTCCTTCTTAAGAGTGAGCTTTCCCTATCATTTTCCAAAAAGCAGATTTAAAAGCAGAACAGAAGAAGATAATATCAAAGGGACCCTTTACTGATTACATAGTAATTATTATTTAAAAAATATATATATATAGAGAGAGAGAGAGAGAAAGAGAGAGAGCGAGTGAGAGAGAGAGAGAGAGAAGAGACTGGCAGAGCCAATAGGAGCTGAATAAATAACCTTGTTAGATGTAATTATTTTCTTTTGCTGGGTTGAGTTGAGTTAGGATACAAAATTTGGTATTAAATATAACCCAGAAAACTAAAGGGTATTTCAATCCGAGGTAACCTGTGTCTATTTTTTTGATTCAACAGATAGTTGGCAACCTTCTAATACCTGATAGTCTCAGAGAGGGACTTCAATGATACAGAATAGGAATTAAGCATAAAATTGCAGAGAGCAGGACTAGGTCCCTGTAGCACAAACGGGCTTGGTTTTCAAAGAGCCATATAAGCCATATTCTCCATAGTAGTAAGAATATCCCACAAAAACCACAAAGAGCTTTATTGTAAGTTAAATATAAGAATGATGCCATGGAAACTTATGGAACAAAAGTCAGCCAGTCAAACCTTGGCACCCACCCTTTGTTCAGCTTCAGTAAATAAAGTCAGGAAATCTGAATTAGGTAAAGTCAGTATTTGTGGGTAATAACCCTGACGTCATGAATATTTTGTAGCCTTGGTTAAATAACTTGGCTTCTGTGAGCATCAGCTTTTTAATATATAAAATCCTAATTAATTTTTACCAAATATACAGGGTTGTTATTTGTTAGTCAAATGTGATGTAAAAAATGTTTCATTACTTTTTAAACAGTATACAACACTAGGCATAAGAAAACGTAAAAGAAATAAGAAAGAAAGATGACATTAAGGACATTCATAACATAAAGAAACCAAATTTGCATGAATATATAGCAATAAACTAATTCAGGAGTATTAGTTTGGGGTTTGCCTTTTTCTCTGGAAGAAAAGGAGCAAAAGAAGAGCCTCTTCAGGAATGACAGAAAGGGGAAGATTAGGCTTTAGGGTTTAGGTTGAATGTTTGCCACTTTTAAAAGAAAAACCTAGAATTTCTTTTAAGAAATTTCTTTTAAGAAAGCCTAGAATATGACTGAACAATCCAGTCCCCCACCCAATGAAGCACCAATGGAAGCAGTCATACCTCAATCTGTTTGTGGTTGTAAGAGTGGCCACCACCATGTTCAAAGGTGTCCAAATTCCTGCCAAAACGGTCACTTAGGCCCTTTAGCCTTGGGTTAATTTGTGGGTGGGAGACATGACCCTTCTGTTTAGTAGCATAGTCAGAGAAAAAAAGACAAAACATACTGTCAGAACTCATGAAACAGAATACATAATTCTAAATCCAGGGTATTGACCACACCAAAGAATGGAAAGCAGAAGGTTTAGACACCAGGCTCTCTATTTTTTTTCTTTTTACAGAAACCAGAGATTCCCTTGGTTAAAGAATCAAACAATGGTACTGGATTTTCAGCCTCCAATTCAAGAAGACACTCTATAGCATAGCTATGAGAAAAGGAGAAATAGATTATGGTTCCTTCCTATGAGTAAGGCTTTTTGTTAGATTTTTACCAACTGCAGTAAGTTGCAGGGTTAGTAGTAGGGACAGAGAAGGTTTGGAAGAGAGGTAGGGCTGCAGTTCTTGTTAGATAAAATGTCTGACTCTGCAAGGTAGACCTTAATGGGTGACATCTTCACGGCTTCCTGGATGAGATTTATGACAAAAACTTCTCAAAATGTTGGAAAATTCTTTATTTTCAGGTCCAATTGAAAGTGTTCAAAAGGATGCTTTTCCTGGTAAAATATTTGTACATTTTTATGTTCAAGTCATATAGGGAACAGCAATGTAGAAATAAAAATACCTAATCAGATGCTATTCCCTAGATTACTTAAGAAAACTTAAACATAATCATCAGTAAATTTTAAGAACAAAATTCTGTCTTTAATAAACTTTCCCCTATATTGAAATTCAAGTTATTAAATATTTTCTAAATGCTTAAATACTGAAGGTTTGACAGGTATTTCAATGATCTTATCTTTTTCCTTTTAATTATTAAAAAACATTTAATTTTTAAAGTCAATTTCCTCTTGAAATGGCAGTACTAGAAGGTTGTGAATATCACCTCATCCCATCCAAACCCTTCATTTTATATGTGAAGGAAATAAGGTACAAATGATTCTTCATTCAGTTTTTGAAATCCTTTCTCTCCAAATTTACTTCTATAAGTCAAAAGCCCCACTTATTTTGGTCAGACACCATGGCTAGACCTTTGACCCTAAAAAGGATGAAGGTACACATATTTGGGAGGAAATTCTCTGTTTTGGTACTGATTTGTAAAACCTAATCTGTACATAAATGGAAATATGGATGAAAAATTGATAAGGAAAAGTTAACATATCCAATAACAACTAGCCATAAAAATTAAAAAAACTATTAACTCACCTGATAAAGAACACAAAGTATTGTCATCATGTCAATTTTCCTTTAAAAATATTGATACTGGCAGCTTTCTCTTCTATTTGTAGTATGGTAAGTACATAAGGTGTTAATCCTTTTGGGCTATGCTTAAAAAATTATTTAACATTCAGGCCATTATTTAGCATACAGCTGGTTAGCAGTTTTCCACTAAAGTACTGGCTTGTAGCCCACATTTTTTTATTCTGGCACTTACCTGGAGCTGTAAAGGGCTGAGTCCAGAAGCAGCAGCAGCTGCCATTGTTGATGGAATGAACTGTACGGGGTAGTTATCACCTGTCGGAGAGAACAATGCATACAGGTTTAGACAATGCACAGGGAATCACAGCAGACAAGTACAAACATGGTCCTTGGATTGCCTGAGCTTTACAACATTGCTCTAAGCCCAAACATCTGCAGGAACAAAAGGCTTAGTTGGGCACAGACTTGCAGTGCTGCCTTGGAACTTTTTGTTAACAGATAGCTGGTAGGCAAACTGGCAAAACATGAATGTGATGTTAAAAAAAAATTAAATGTGCAATTCAAGCATGTTCACTCTATTACAAAGCTTGTAATACACCATTTTTTAAGAGTAAAAAAATATCTTAAAGCCAGGCTGACATATAGTACATTGAGAAAGCATTGAGGCTTTTTTATTAGAACAACAAATACATTTTGGCTTGATAATCAAGGTGGAGAGTGTTGCAGTCCAATAAAGACTATGCACTATTGACTGCCCATAACTGTAAATTTTAGAAAAAATTTTTTAAAAATCTTAAAAATGTAACAACTTCAGTATGATAGGGGTGAGAGGACAGCTACTCTTATCTGCCAATGCTATGTGCAATTTATGGTATCCCAATGAGAACTGAAATCATATTTTTCTGGATTAACTTCTGGTGGAACTTAATACAGAACCAGGCATACTAGGTACTTATCAAATATGTATGTAAGTAGCCATACATTTTATATGGGACATCTATATTAAAAGCCTGGCAGAGACTGAGCACGGTTCAGCAGAAATCAATGCTATATCTTAAGGTGTTCCTGACTTCAGACCACCCTCAAACAGGAGCAACTGAAGTACTTTCTATGATCTAAGGTCACAGGCTACATACAGTGACCTGAAGAACCACGAGAAAGTGATGAGGAATGCATTGTGATAGCGGTAACTGAAATAAAAATTAATACTTGAGGATAAATTACACAATATCAGTGATTTAATAGAGTATCATTTGGCTTCAGCTACTTATTTAAAGTCAGTGTTATGTGCTATCTCTAGGCTATATTTTAATAGGCTGTACCTCCACACATTTTTGACATTTATAATAATCATGTTGTTTTGCATGAACTTCTCCACATTGAAAGCTGAATATAATAATGAAGAGACAGTAAAGAAAGGACCACAGAAATCAAAGTGTTCAACTGGAAAGCAACAAAACCTCTTGTTTTCATCCTGCATGGACACTAATACCTGGAGCCTTCCTAGTGCCCCTGGTTCCCTGGCACTCATCCTGCTTGCCATACAAAGTGCTGCTCAGCTGGCCCAATGTACATGCTAAGTTGTTTTCACTTTTAACAAATTGTTAGCTCCTAATCTACACAGTCTTTTTGCATCATATCCATAATACCTCATCAGACCATTGAGCACAGTGTGTGCTTGTACACAGTCCAGTAACAATTGGCTTCTGATTGCATATGGAGAGCTGCTACAATGCATTCACTAACACTATATTGTGCTGGTATCCTATGGAGTAATGTTCAAAATATCTGATCTTGTTTTTCCCCTTCCATAAGGTTGATTTTGGTTTGCAGTGCTATGTGAGCTTTTTATAAAAGATAACTAGGTCAAATTATTTTTTACAGTAAATGACTGTGGCTTTATGCTTAAATAATTCTACTGATCTTCTTGATATTTAAACTAAATTATCTGAAGAAAGAATATTCTAATCTAAGTCAAATAGTATTTCTTTGGTCGATATCTTATCAGGTTAAAAAATCACAAAATGATGCTGAATTAATGATGCTTCAAAAAATACAGAAAAAAAATAACCACTGCAACCATCAACATGGACTGCCTCCCGGAACATTTTAGAGCTGTTCCTTCTTTAAATATCATGCATTATTCATACTAACTCTAAACCACAATCTCCCCCTCTGTAAGTTTAATACCAGTTGCTTTATTTGTACTAAAACATTTTTCATGTCAAACATATTTTAAAAAATCAAACTCTAAAAGAATTCCCTGGGGCACTCCTTTTTTCATAGCTGTCATGCTTCTATGGTATGAAATAGCCAATTTTTTTTTAATAGTTTTTGGCTTGCCAGTTAATTTATTACTATCTCTACCACACCCTGCAGTACTCTCCAGCTCACCTGCTGGCTACAAACAGCCCTCTTTCCACTGCTGACAAGCATATTTTTTAAAAATGTTTTTAACCTTTCTGCTGGTTGGAATTTGTATATCTGAAGATAATCTTTAGAAAGCTATTTCTCCAGAACATATCACTGTATCAATACTAAAAGTAAGAGTGAATACATTAGAGCAACAGAATATATCACAGAGAATGATTAGAAAAAGAGAGAAAGAGGCAGGAAAGGGAGAAGATAAGGGAGCAGAAGAGACGTATTAAAAGTGGAAGAGAAAAATGTAAGAGGGAGAGAGATTTAAAGGTATTGTGAAATTTAATTTTTTAATAACAAAGTTACATGCTTTCTCCCCTCTAATTTTCTCTGTGTAAGAGTCAATCAAGAAAAAGTTCTCCGTGGCTGACTTGGCAAGGAATCAGTCAGCATGTTGTAGCAATTTTTTTCAAATTTGTTTCTGGATTTGAAATGCTTGCGTGAGGACCCATTCTTTTTAAATTTGTACAAAGGAAAATGAAAGCCTGTTGGAACAGGTTGGTTTTAGGTACTACTGTAACCTGGCCATTACTAATTCTAGTGTAAAAAGACAACCTTCAAAAGCCAATTCGAGCAAAAATGCCCATTCCGTAAGTCCATCTTTCTAGCCTTCTAAATTTTCCAACTATTTTTATCTAAAGATTACAGAAAAAATACAAAACAGGGTTTAAACCCTATGGAAAATGTGCCCAACATTAGTTTCATTTGCCTAGACTAGGTACTTTTGTTTGGAATCAAAGCAGCTCAGCAGCAAGAGTCTCTGAATGGAGAGAAAGTAAATTTTTAACTTTTCAGGGAAACTGATAATGAAGACAAATCTTAGTGGGACTTGAAACAGGAGAAGGGAAGCTTGGTTTGAAAACCTAGTACTCATTAGACCCAGGCTAACTCTTGCAAGAATACTCCTGGCTTGTATAATTTGGATATAAATTCTACCTTCTTAAAGGATAAAAAACCCCTTGGGTAAAATCCTGTCCATTCATTTTATTTTTTCAGAAAGACAAGAGACTGGGATTGTTGTAGTCTCCTGGGATATTAACTTCAGAAATCAACCTATTGGGAAAGTTATTTAGAGAGTTTGGGAGAAGTAAGGGGAAAAAAACTAAAAATACAACATTGAACATTGAACTAGGAAAACAGGATTCATGATTTTCAGTAACTGGCCCATAGTTGACTCCAACCTCATATTTCATTTTCCACCCTCCAAAACAGAAGAAAAATACCCTATACATGCCAGCCTTTTCACATATTATTGTGTTAGCATCATAGGGTGATAACAAATCGGGTTGTCTAATAACTTACAGGCACCCTTTATGAGTAATCATCATTCTAGCTACAACATGGAAATATTTTAATCAGTACCACCAATAATGACTTGGACATGCCCCTTTCCATGGGTCTTGCTTATATTATGTACCTAGAATAGCAAAAATATTGTAACTCCCCTTTACTTTGAGGGAATGTGATAATAAATCTGAATTTATCCTTGTGAGAAATCATACTGCAGCAAAAGTTAGCAGATAAAAGATGCCATATTTAGAATCCTAAAAAAGAAATAAAAAGTCTTCATATTGTTTTGAGGAAAAATTTAAAAAAAGACTTGGTATCATGCCCTTATTATTTGTCGTTCTAAATTTTGCCTACTCTATTCATTAAAGAATAGATCAGTGATGTAAAGAGTCTTGATCCCAGGATTTCCACTAAGACTATCCATATTGTTTTTCATATGCTTAATGGACTAAGAATCAAGAATAGTCTTCACTTATTTCATAGTTACATCCAGACCCTTAGCCAACCATATGAAAAATCCATGGAACCTGTTAGAATAAAGTGAAATGAGTATGTATTAAATGATTTAAACCCGTCTCCATTACTTGAAATCAACTAAAAAAAAAAACCTCAAAATTCACGCCTTAATGGTAACTCATCAATGATATAGTCCCCATATAAGAAGGAGTTTAAAATAATACTTGATCTCCATAAAACTAGGTCCACTTACATGCATGAACATATTTTTCCTGAATCTCAAAACTCATTTAGAAGAGGGAACTAATCTGAAGGCTCTCAGAAATGTTTGATTCCAAGTGGATAGATTTAATTAATTATTAAAGCTATAATGGCTACAAATCTCTGCTTTGCAATATTCTGGAAGAGATGGAGATAGATGACTTTACAAGACGTCATCTGGATAACCCCACACACATAAATTGCTTTTTTTTTTTCACAGCAAAAAAGGAAGACGTAAAGTCACAATTCACATAGACCACATCTCTAAGTGTGTGGAATATCATATCAGAGAACTTCAGTCTGAATTCTAGCTCCGTTATTTTCTAGATAGAAAACTTTGTAATAGCTAACTATTTGAGTTTTAGTTTCTTTTTTAGCAAAATAGAAAGAATACCACTTATATTTTAGTTATTACGAGAATGAGATTATACATGTATAGATATAATACATACTCATGTACACATAACACACATATATAACTTGGAAAATAAATTGTGCTCAATAAACGCTAACTGAAACAAAAGGATTACAAAGAAACATTAGGTCTACTTATGAAATTGCTTCTGTGGTGGGGGAAAGGGATCCTATGTCTCAATCAAATGTTCAGCTTTTGGACCACATTTCTAATGGATAAGGATGTGGTTCAACAGGCCAGTTAAATGTATTTAGTTTCACAATCAGACTTTAGCCCAATCCTAATACTTTTGAAATTTCAAAGAATATATGTGTTACCTAATTTAATCTTTACACCCACACTGAGAATTGGACAATTTAGCACAGTGCTTGGTACACAGTAATTATTAATTGAGCGTTAGCTATTATAATATTATAACTAATAAGTGAGTGGAGGAGCGAGGAGTAAGCAGAGACCCTTCACCTATGATCTCCTAGAAAATTTCTAAGGCACTGATCCTGCAGCAATGGTTTTTAAAATTCCAACAATACAAAGTTTACGGGTCAGCTGCATCATCCCTGTTTCACGAAGGAGGCTATATTCATTGTTTTTATTTTTCAGGCAAGCTGGTCCTCAAATATTGGTACTCAGGTATGTTTATCTCACCCTGTATCGCTGCATCTCTTAATACTATTATATGAAATAGCAAAGAAACCAAAAGTCACTTGTTTGTGTCTTGGGCCCTGATGATAAGTTGCTTTCTAAAAAGAAGCTTCTAATTATAGAACTGGTAAAAAAATAAAAAACTTAGGGGTTAAAATCTAATAAAGCTATTTATAGAGAACTCAGACTGAAAGATGCTTCCCTGAAGCTACACAATCCCTAAAGGCAAAGTGCCTCCTCAGTAGCCCACTGAGGTGAGAAAGTTTGCTTTATGTTGACTGCAGACTGGGGGTCTGGAAGGTCCAGAGAAATGAGTCAGCCTACCTGAAGGGGAGTGGAGGCCCATGGCCCGAAATGTCTTTGTTTGGACTATATCATTATGGTATCAGTTGCACTATCCCACTATGGTTTCAGATATAGTTAACCGTAATAAATACTGAATATCACCTCAAGGTAGTCCTTGCTCTGTGGAAATCAAGAAAATCATTCATTCAGCTGGGGGAACACATACTATGGACTTATTTCAGGTTGTAGTGAGCAAAAAGATGGGGATAACTCTCCTCTGGAGAGCTATTTATTTTTTAATTTACAAAGACCAAAGAGTGCATGTTCATCCTCTTGCCATTAGGGAACCAGGATATAAATAAATGCCACCATTTCAAGGCTTTTATATCTGACAAAGCTATTCTCTTCTAAAAATTTAGTCATTATCTCACATGTATTTCAAGTGAAGTTATCAAAGCTCAGTTTGGGGCAAAAGAGTTTTCCTTGTCCAGACTCCAAACAATAGTCTCCTCCCCCATTCACTGGAATGACAAAAGGACACTGCATAGATTAAGTATCCTGCATATGTAATTTCTTCACTAATAGGGTAAAAGAATATTATTTTAATCCATTTTAGGGCATAATTTTAGATGCAATAAAGGCTAGATTAGCCAAAATTATGAATAATTTGGGAGTTCTGGCTAATTAAATTCTCTGATCTATCTCAAAGGTCACCAGAAAAACTGCTTTGTACCAGCTTTGTTTGTGATTAAATATCTTCCTCCTACATGTCCAGTTTCATTGCCATACCTTAACCAAGAGGGTTTAGCCAAAAGAATCAAATGTAACTGTATCATGCTGCATCTGTATTCAAAGGAGGTAACTCCTGTACAATGCTGCCCCAATCTTTACAGCCTTCTCATTTACATGCTAAAATCTCAATAATGCTGTTTGAAACGACTTTAAAAGAAAATTAGTCTAAATTCATTGAATTTTTGACAATATCTCCCCCCCCCCAAGAAAATGGCATTGTTGTTTTAATGAAATTAGGAAAGTAACTTAGTTCAAAAATGTCTCTGCCTAGTAGGAAATGGGGCCTATGCCTGATTTTGAAATTTGGAGGATTTTAAAGTTAAAACATCTGAAATCAAATAGAGAGTTTCCACAGACAGTAGATTTAAAAGGTTTCTAGGATTGATATAAGGGTGACAACTCAGACTCAGGGCAAACCAGTAAATTTAGCTCACATCAATGTTCCAAAAGAAGTCATGATGAAGAACTTGTTCAGAAACACTAATAGAGGTTGGAGAAGGACTAAACCACTCTATTGACAGAAACATAGTCTCTGACAAAACATGCTCCTGCCCTTAATATGGATACCAATTTCAAAGGGAAGGGAGTATAAATTGCTGTAAAAATTGTGCTCTAGAAAAAAAAAAAGAATTTCAACAATTTGATTGAATACTCAGGTGTTCAAAAACTCATTTGTATCTAGAAATATTCAGTCAGTCCTTAAATTAGCCAATCTCTTAATCTCTCTTTTCCTGAGTCATTTGAGCTTTGCCACAAACATCCTACCTTTCATCACAATGAAGGTTGTTCTCTATCAAATGCAAAGGAGTAATCAATGGCAACAAGCAATTAAATAGCTTTGCTTTCTTACTATTTAGTAAGTTTTATACAGAATTTTAGTAAAGTGACTTATATTTTATTATTTTTAAGCATATTAAAATGTTTTCGTTCACTGTGTAAACCCCACACCCAAGAAACTGCTACACTCAGATTTACTACACTCAGATGGTGGTTAATATAATCAGGTTAATATGTTAAAAAGAACTTGACAGAGAAATTATTAATGAGTATAACAAGGTCACTACTTCTGAGCTGAGGTCACTTACAAAGAATCCACAAATGAAATTAAGGTTGACTTTTATTTACTTGACTATCTTCTTACATTGGATTCCTTTGGCAACGTATCTTTAAACATTTAAGCCCTGTTTACAAGGAGCTCTGAAAGAAGCTTCAAACCATTATCCCTCTAATTGAATTCCCCAGGAGTCCAGTAAACTCAGAGAAAAAAGAAAAATCATAACATTTGTTAAATCATCTCAAAACATATTTCACTGCAAGGTTACATGACCTGTTTTTTGAGGTTCAAAGATGAATGAGAAAATATTGCTGAAGGCTTCATTATTTAGACTAAAACCAAAATGAATTTTACCTACTAGCGGTAAGCTAATTCAATAAGCCCAGTTTTTACATTTTTTCCAAGAGAAATCAGACAACAAACAATAACATTTTATACTGTATGTGACCACTCTCTCAGAGTATAAAAGTTCTCAGGAGAAAGAAAGGATCTTCAACTAAAGACAATTATTCATGGTAAAGATATGGCAGAGAGCCGACAGAAACTTGGTATTCTCCAGGGGAAGCAGAAGTAGAAGAGAAAGCAAAAGTTTTCAGCAGCCAATTAGTTTATTACTCTGTGCCTTCTCCCCATTTCTCATTTTATTTTAAAATAAGCTTTCATGATCCTTTTATTTTTATTCCCTTGTATGCTTCTGTGTTTGTTGTGACTACTAAGCAAAAACATGTGGATCTTAGCATTTCCAAAAGAATGTTACAGCCCTGTCTGCTTACCTGGTTTGTATGTTATTCCAGGGGGGAAGAGGAATCCCTGTTGGGCAGCAGCAGCTGCTGCCAGGGTCCGCTGGTCATGTGGAAAAATTGGGATCATGAGCGGAGGCATGTGACCCTGGACCTGCTAAACAGAAGAGAGTCTATGATCAGACAGAGAGCAAATATGTGCCAGGAAGTATTTGTTTTTTACTCTTGATGGTGTGCTGGTACCCACATAGGCACCTACCTCTAACCTAATTCCAAATCTGTTCTCTGAGACAATTCGGGCAAAATCCGTCAAATCCCTATTCGTAGATTCTATTAGCACAACAGGTACATAACTCCATTGTGAATTTGCCTCATCCCTGCTTCCACCAAACTATAGCTAATGGTTTTCATTTATCTTGACTTTTTCCTTTTTTTATTTCCTTTCTATTAAACAAAAAACTAGAAAAAATAAATTTGCTTCTCTTACACTGTTCAATGTTGGGAGGTTTTGCCCTTTCACCTGCTTGCAATCTGTGCTTTATTCTGAAAATATTATTTAGTATCCTCATTAGAAAATTATGTGTAATTGTTATATATTCCAAAAGCTGTATCTCCCCAGTTTAGGTATCTTATTTCAAAGACTCACTGCATTATGTTAAACATACAGTTCTTCTGATTTAAGATTACTACATCTTGGTTCCCAATTAAACTAATATTCTTTGCCATACATACCTCGATGTAACATATAAATTGCTTGTCTGGCTAAGTAGTTTTACAGTTTTATGCACTACCATGTAGCTCAGTAATTATGGAGTTGTATTCAGAGAGCATTTCATAATAAATCCTACTATATCAAATTTCATTTGACCTCAACAAATGTATCAAAGAGCACAAAAATGCAAAATAGAAAATCTTCACTCTATATCAGTATTTGTATTCCATATAAAGAAAATAAGAGCTATGACAGAATCATGCCTGTGAAAATCACATTTTAATTTCCTATCTCCCCTTTTTACTCTATGCATGCTGCCCTGATTCTAGGATAGTATCACAGGAAGATTTTGTCCTGGCTTTTAGAGCATGATTTTATAGGTGGAACTATAGGACTTTTCTTATTTAAAGAAAAGGAATTATCTTTAAGTTCACACAGGGTGTTTGACCTATTTAACATTAATAGTATGAAAGGGCTACATTATATCTTATATAAGACACAAACCTTTACCTCAATTCTACCAATCCCAAGCCCTTCCCCTGTTTAAATTCCTAAATCTTCTCTTTAGGCAAACTTCCATATACTGGTTGATGACCCTGTTTAAATAACACCAACTTGCCTTATCCTGTCCTTGTTCCCTCCACAACCAGGGACACAGTGCAAAAATGCTTCTGTGTGGGTCTAACAGGTTTCATTTACCAACAGCTTTTCTCTAGGGAAAGCCCTAAGATGTGGGTTAATAAAGGCCAAGCAAAAAATAAACACTTTACAGTATTTTTCTGAATTCATTTCTCAGGAAAATCAACTTATAATAAAAAGGTCTTTGTGCAATTACTACCTTGCCAGTGGGGCGTGAAAGAAACTAGCTTTGGGCAGCTATTTCTTACATTTTAGCTGAGGTAAGCCCTAGTTTTGTATATTAGAGTACAAACTTAGCCTGCTTAAATTGGACCTGATCCCCTAGTGTCCAGGTCTTGCCTTTAACCCTGAAGAAAAGCGCTGGGTTTCCTGTATAACTCCAGTTTGTTGTGACGTGATACAAACAAGAGGTGTCAAAGGTGAACTTAATGTTCTATGCCAGGAAAATAAAACACAGTATTTTGTGGCTGACTATTGTTCAGTTTAAGAGCTCATCAAAAGAGATCATTTCATAGTCCTCTAGAAGAAATATAGTCCTGGCATGTACCTAGCACATAGTGCAAATGCTTCCCACTCTAGAGAAGGGGAACAGAAAGGTGAGGAGTCTGGGTATCATATTCATTTAGTCTTTCCGTTTATTTAATTCAAATTTATTAAATTATTATTATGTATTATGGCTCTTGAGAAGTAGAGCCAAAATGGAGCATATTTAGCTTGGATGTGAGAAGATATAAGGATTATCTTCAAATATTTGAAGTAATGATATGTGCAAAAAGATCAGATTAAGTCTGAGGGGTAACAAAGGGCAGAACTAGGCTCAAAGGGAAGAAATTTTAGAAAAGTTTAATGCAAAAGAAGAATTTTGTAATGAGTTATCTAACAATCATTGATTAAATAGGTAGTGTATGTTCTTTCACTAAAGGTGGTCAAGTAAAGACTGCATAACCATATGTCAGAGATTCTTTAAAGGAGATCACATTACTAAAACCCTGATTAGATAATGACCTATAAGAGCCTTTCCAACTTCATAATTCTATAATATTTTTTAACTTTATTTTTAAAGAAGTTTTAGATTACAGAAAAGTTACATTGAAAATATAGGGAATTCCCATATACCCCACCCCCTCCCTCTCTCACATTTTACCCCATTAATAACATCCTATATTAGTTACAATTGATGAATAAATATTGAAAAGCACTGCTACTAACCATGGTCTATGGTTTACATTATGCTTTACACTTTGTACCATACGCTTTTATAAGCTTTGACAAAATGTATAATGGCCTGTATCCATCATTGAAATATCATGCAGAACAATTCCAACACCCTAAAAATGCCCTATGTTCCACCTGTTCTTCCCTCCGCCTCCCCTCAGAATCTCTGGTAACCACTATCTTTATATCAATGTTACAAGTTCTCCTATTATTACAATAAGTCTACTTTGGTCCATGGTTGCATTATCCCCTATGTTTGCTATGTAAATATCTATAATATTTTAAGAGTAACATTAGGAAGATAGTGTGATACAGTCATTACTTTATTCATCCTTATTTATTGAACATGTGTTTCAACACATATTTACTAAGAACTGATTCTGTGCCTATGAAGGTTATGTTATAAACAAATCTGAGCTCAAATCTCTACACTGCCATTTCCTGGGCAATGTGACCTTGAACAATTATTTAACTTTTCTGAGTCTATTTCCTCATGCGAAATACTACCTTACATGGTTATTTTGAGGATTAAATAGACAATGAAAATAAAGTTGTGGCACAGTGCCTGGCACATAATAGGCACTCAGTAAATGTTAGTCCTCTTTTTTCTTATATAGCATTCCTATTCAGTAACTAGAAAAGTATCAAATTACTGATGAAACAAGAAATGGTGATCTTACTTACAATAACCCTATTTCAAAAAAGAAAAGATGAGCCAACTAAATAATCCACTTAGGCAAGCAGAGGCTTGTCATGTTCTTAGCAGACACCATACCTCACAGAGCATTAATCCATACTAAATATTAAGAAGATACATGGATATGGCAATATACAGGATTATTGGAAGATGTAATTTGGGATCTTCAGCATTATTCATTAAACAGCACCTTTGGATGAAAACACAATTTTATTTCTATATTAGTTACCTAGGTTATTCAGATCATGGGACAACAAAAGTGGGTCAATGGCAATTAAGCATCAGACCTTAATTCTTGAATCTGGTCTTTGAAGACATATCCTTTCTAACTGGGTATGTTCATGAGTAAGCAAACAATCTAAAGTCTTTTTTTAATGCAAGAGGTGTTTCACTTTAAAAGGACCTGTAAGAAATTAGGGAAGCTCTTTTCTGTCCATCACACAGGCAGGTGTGTTAGAAACTTTGAATGCCAACTATTAGCCCAGCAGCTGTTTCAATATGGTGAGGGACAAGGTAAATTCGGAGAGGAAATAGAAGATACTGTGAAAGCAATAGTAATGACAGAAGCATAGCCTTGGAATAGAGCTTAGATATAAGGTAGTTTAGTGGCTATCAAAGAATGTTGCCTGACAGCAACATCAGCATCACCTGGAAACTTGTTAGAAAAGCAAATTCTAGGACTCCCCCCCAAACCTACTGAATCAGAAACGTAGGAGCTGGGATCCAGCAATCTAAAATTTAGACTAAAATTTAATCTAAAGCAGTGATTTTCAAGCATCAGAATCAGCTGATGGGCTTGTTAAAACATAGATTGTTTGGCCTCACAAGTGGAGCTTTTGAATTAAGTAGATCTGAAGTGGAGTCTGAGAATGTACATTTCTAACAAGTTCCCAAGTAAATTTGAAGCTGCTGGTCCAGGGGACTATTCTTTGAAAAATCAGTAATCGAAACTTTGAAATGTATGTAGGGGGAACAGGTGGCTAAAGAAAGTAAAAGATATAAAGTTAATATCACATAGCCTATAACAGAACTGGGTCTAGTATCTAGAACTGCTAATTATCCTGACCAATGCATTTTCCATCATATCATATGGACCTAAGTGATTTTTAAAAAAGAGGGAAAATAGGAGGTCTACAGATGAAAATAATTTTGTGTTTCTGAGCTATACTGTTAGAGGTGATTCTGGAGTTTGGATACTATGAATATTGTTCAAATTTAAGTAAAGTCCCTCCAACCTCTCTTATTTTGTACCTAAAACACAATTTGATCTGAATATTTACTGTCAATTAATTCCAATAATTTCTTGCAATACGTTCATTATCAATGATCATTTAGCTTCAATAATGAAATTACCCTTAACTTATTTTAAGTAAATCAATGAGTGAAAAGTTAGTGTCCTTTATTGAAGATAAGCAAGAATAACTAGTAGCCATTTAGAATTTGGGCTGGGAGAAAATAATGAAAAGCTCTCTCCTCTTTTAGCTTTATTAAAGGAGTGTGACCTTTTGAAGTTTTTTGTGAATCCTTGAAAAGATCATGTTCTTAAAACTAATCCACCCCTATAGATGTGAGGCACATTCAGTGCTTTAGATTCAGTTAAGGGGTCTTTGATTAGATCACTTTTGATTAGATTGTTTTAGGACCTTTGACTGGACTACATTAGTGAGGCATGAGTCAGGTTGGGACTCCTCCCTCTTCTGGATTCTTATATAAACTGAGAATTAAGAACAGAAAAACACACAGAGGAAGACAGCTACCATTTTGACTCTGTCATGTGAGAGAGTAGATCATCTGCAGTTGCAGAGAGATAAAGAAGCCCTGAGAAGCTAAGAGAGGTCCTGGAGGCTAGAGGCTGTATATGCTCTAAATCAGCAAAACACAAAGGCATAGAAAGAAGACCATGAGAGGCTAGGCCCACAGAGTAGCTCAAAGCTGAAGAGACAAGTCCTGCCATGTGCTTGATCACCCAGAACTCAGCTCTGAGAGAAAGTGGCTTGGAGAAGGCAGAGGCCCAGAGAGTTGCCGTTTTACCTTGTCATGTGGCAGAAGCCCAGAATCCGATCAACAGCTGACCTTTGGTGAAAAAGCATCTCTGGTGATGCCTTGATTGGACATTTTGTAGCTTCAGAATTGTAAGCTTTTACCCTAATAAATCCCCATGATAAAAGCCAACACATTTCTGTTAATTTTTTCATTGGCAACCTTAAGCAAACTAAAACAAGGAGTAATAATAGCTATGACACCGGTGATGATGATGATAGCAAAAGCAGCTAACATTTTTTAGTGTTTGTTATATGTTAAGCACTAGGAATGTGACTTACATGGTGTATATCATTTAATTCTCAAAATCCTATCAGGGGCCGGCTGTATAGCCCAGTTGGTGGGGCGCTGGTTTACCACATGGGAGGCCCCGGGTTCGGTCCCCGGGCCTCTTCTGGCGGGCGGACTGCCTCAGAGGGCAAGCCAACATGGGTGGGGCACGCCACTACGGGCGGGGCACGCTGCCTCAGGCAAAGGCAAGCCCCTGTGGGCAAGGGCAAGCCCCCACGAGCAATGGCGAGCCCCCACCAGCAGGCGGGCCGCTGCTGCACCGGTGAGCCTACTCGGCAGGTCGCCCCAGCAGGGGGAGGCGGGCGGACGCAGAGGAACGCAGAGAAATGCAGAGAAAGGTGAACACGGTGAGAACAAGCAAAAAGAGGGGGGGATGTATAATAAATAAATCTTAAAAAAAAATCCTATCAGCTACTTACTGTTGTTACTCATACTCTTTTAATGAGAAAGACAAAGCCATGAATGGCTAAGTGACTTGGTCAACTAAAAATTAGTGGAGTCATAGTGGGAAGATGGCAGAGTAGGAAGCTCCAGGAATTAGTCCCAACACCAGAACAACTATTCACCTGGCCAGAACTATGTGAATCAACTATTCTGAAACTCAGGAGGCCAGGGGAACACTGTGGCGCATACAAGGAAGAGCTGGAGGATGAGGCTGGTAATTTGCAATAAAGACCAGTGAGTTTCACCCTCCCTTCAGTGGCTACAATTCCCTTTCCTTCAGCCACATGGCCGGCAGCAGTGGGGACCAAAGCTCCGGTTTTTGACTGAGCTTGCTGGTGCAAGGGTAGGACATAAAGAACTAGTCCTTCAAACTCTGGGGATGTGTGGTCTGATCCCAGAACTCTGCCTTTGCTTAGCAACTTCAGATCCTGGAGGCCCCAGCAATGAGGGTAGCCATTGTTCTAATTTCCCTGGGGCAAAGGCAGTAGAGGAATTTTAAAGAAAGTAATCTTCCTCAAAGCAAGGGAAAACAGTTAAAGGTCTGCATTAACCAGGCAAGTGCTGAGTTATGAAAATACAGCTCAAAAGCCATAGAAGAAGCTCTTGCTGCCCTTGCTATCCCCTCCCTCACCCCCTTTACAACACAGGTTGGAGCCCTCTTGCACTATCATTGTGGGTCCCTGGTTTCATGCCAGAGGGGGAACAGTGGCCCCTGTTTACATACTGGGGTACATGTATGTCAGTGCCAATCAATCAGGTAGAAGTCTAAGAGACTGAGCTGGGGAATGTGTCTTGGGATCACCCTCCCAGAGTTTATTCTGAGGGCAAGGAAGCCACTTGCAGAAAGCTGGGACAGTGTGAGAAATAATTAAGTTGAAACGGCCTGGATCAAAGGACTTCCTATATTAAGTCACTTGAAAGAGCAACCAAGGAGGAGGTCTGTTCCAATGGAGTAGAGGAGGCATTCAACTGAACTCCTGTAAACTGAAAATGGGGAATTCTTGGGGCCTCTAGTGAACACAAGCCCAGGAGAAGCAGCTCCAGCTCAGATACAACGGAGAAGACCCTGCATTATCCATTTGCTTTGGGCTGATCTGCTTGACAGGAGGGCTAAGCTCTGAAGGAGACCATCAGCCAAAGCAGGGCCAATTTGCAAAGAGAGTGAAAGATTTTTTTTTGTCTTTGTTTATTTGTTTTTATTAGCTCCTGACATTCAAGAAAATGTCTATCATATCACTAGGTGGATATAAACTTCAGGACAGCCCAGGGACTAAATCTCAGAATTAGCACAATTAAAATATTAAATTGTACAGTGTGCAACAAAATATTGTAAGACAAACAAAAAACGAAACAGGAAATGATGGCCCATCCAAAGGGACAAGATAAAAATCCAGAAATCATCTATAAAAAGGACCAGACTTTGGACTACCAGAGACTTTAAAATAATCATCCTCAATATGCTCAAGGAGATAAAGGAAATCATGGAAAGAACTAAAGGATATGAGGAAAACAATGAATGAACATTATGGGAAACTCTCCAGAGGAATAACGGAATTGAAGAATGCAGTAACTGAAATGAAAAATTCCCTCAATGGCTTCAGTAACAGATTGGAGTTGGCAGAAGAAATAATCATTGAACTTGAAGACAACTGAAATGATTCAGGCTCAGCAGCAGAAAGATGAAAGAATAAAAAAGAACTAACAGAGCCTACAAGACCTGTGAGACACCATGAAACATACCAGTATTCACATTTTGGAAGTCCCAGAAAGATTAACGAGAGAAAGGGGCAGAAGGAATATGCAAAGAAATAATTAAGAATATTACCAAAGTTCACAAAATGCATGAATATGCATTTTCAAGAATCCCAATAAGTTCAAACAGGATAAATTCAAAGAGAATCACACCCAGACACACAGTAAACTAATTGTTCAATTCCAATGACAAGGAGAGAGTTCTGAAAGCTGCAAGAGAAAAACAATGTGTTATGGGGAATCCCAATAAATTTAAGTGACAATTTCTCATCAGAAACCATCGAAGCAAGAAAGCAGTAGTACATGATGTTTAAAGTGCTAAAAGAAAACAAAAGTCAATCAAGAATTTTATAGCCAGCAAGACTTTATTTTAAAAATGAGAGCGATTAAGACATTTCCAGATAAACAAAAACTGAGGGAGTTTGTCACCACTAGATCTGCCCTACAAGCAATGTTAAAGGAAGTTCTTCAGATTGAAAGGGAAGACCTGCAGTAAAGAGTGACATGGGTAGTTATAAATGTCAGTATTATTGTATTGTATTGTTTATTATGGAACTCCACTTCTTGCTTCATACAGGAGCTAAAATGTAAAAGCATAAAAAAGTTTGATAAATGGATGGTTTGGGACATACAATGTACGAAGCTATAATTTTTTACAAGTACAAAAAAAAGGAGAGGGGATACAGGGGTATAGGAACACTGTATGTGTGTGCTATTGAAGATAAGTTGGTAGTAAAACAAATATGATTGTTATAGATTTAGGGTATAAAATTTTAACCCCATGGTAACCACAAAGAAAATCCATGAAAAATATTTTCAGAAAGAAATGAGAAGTGTCTCAAAATGGTACTCTACAAAAAGCCAAATAAATATGGAAGTAGGCATTAATGGAAGAATTGGGTGTCAAAAAAGGTATAAAGCTAACAAAGAGAAAATAGCGAAATGGCAAAAGAAAATCCTGCATTATAAGTAATTACTTTAAATGTAAATGGATTAAACTCCCCAGTCAAAAGGCAGAGATAGGCAGACTGGATTTAAAAAAAAAAAAGCATGACACAACTACATGCTGTTTACAAGAGACTTGCCTTAGATTCAAATACATAACTAGGTATAAAGTGAAAAGATGGAAAAAATATACACCATGCAAGTAGTAACCAAAAGAGAGCTGGCGTAGCTATACTGATATCAGATAAAATAGACAGTTAAGTCAAAACCTGTTATGAGGGACAAAGAGGGCCACTGTATTTGGATAAAGGGGTCAGTCAATTCAACAAAAAGAAATAACAGTTCTAAATATATATGCACCTAATGGCAGAACCCCAAAACATGTGAAGCAAATGTTGACAGACATGAAGAGAGAAATAGATTGTTCTACATTCTTAGTAGAAGACTTAAAACACTGCTTTTGATAATGGGTAGAACAGTTAGAAAGACCAATAAGGAAATAAATACTCTAGGCCAATTAGATCTAACAGACATATACAGAACACTTCACCTAACAGCATTCGTCTCTAGAGCACATGGGTCATTCTCCAGGATAGACCATATGTTAGGTCACAAAACAAGCATCAATAAATTAAAAAATATTGAAATCATACAATATATCTTCTCTAACCACAATGGAAAGAAGTTAGAAATCAGTAACAAAGGGAGAAATGGAAAATTCACAAATATGTGGAAATTAAACAATGTATTCTTAAACAACTATAGATCAAAGAAGAAATCACAAGAGAAATTAGGAAATATCTTGAGGCAAATGAAAAGATGTTATTAATAGGAGGTGTGGGAGGTGGGAAGGGGGTACATAGGAATCCCTTATACTTTCAATATAACTTTTCTGTAAAAGAAAGATTATTATATTTAAAAAAAACATATGGGATGCAGCAAAGGTAATGGTGAGAGAGAAATTTATAACTCTAAATGCTTACATTAAAAAAGAAGAAAGAGCTCAAATCAGGGGCCAGCTGTACCTCAATTGGTTGGGTGCCGGTTTACCACATGGGAGGACCCGGGTTCGGTTCCCAGGGCCTCCTTGAGTGGGCAGACCGCCTTGAGAAGGCAAAGCTGCTGTGGGCAGGGCAAAGCTGCCATGGGCAGGGCAGGCCACCCGCGAGCAGGGCAAGCTGCCTGCGAGCAAGCAAAGCTGCGGCGCGGCGAGCTGACTCGGCAGGTTGCCACAATGGGGGGTGGGGGGAGACAAGCAGACACAGAAGAATGCAAAAATGAACACAGCAAGAACAAGCAGAAAGGGGGGGATATTAAAAAAAAGAGCTCAAATCAGAGACCTTACCTCAAAACTAGAAGGTCTAGAAAAATAAGAACAAACTAAACCCAAAGTGAACAGAAGGAAGGAAATAAAGATTAGAGTGAAGATAAACTAATCAGAGAATGAGAAAACAATAGACAACAAAACCAAAAGTGGGTTCTTTGAAAAGATTAATAAAATTGACAAATCTTTAGCTAGATTGGACAAAGCAAAAAAGAGAGAGGGCACAAATAAGTAAAATCAGAAATGAAAATGGGGACATTACTACCAACCCTACAAAAAGAAAAAGGACTAAAAGAGGATACTATGAATAACTGTACATCAACAAATTAGACAACCTAGATGAATTGGGTAAATTCCTAGAAACACACAAACTACATAAATTGACTCAAGAAGAAAGAGAAGAATTCAACAAACCAATAACCAATAAAGAAAATAAATCAGTAATCAAAAACCTCTCAACAAAAAAAAAACCCAGGACCAGATGGCTTCACAGAGGAATTTTAACAAATATTCCAAGGAGAATTAAAACCTATCCTACTCAAAGTATTCCAGAAAATTGAACAGGGGGGAACTCTACCTAAATAATTCTATGAGGCCAACATCACTCTTATAGCAAGATATGATATCACGAGAAAAGAAAACTAAAGTGTAATATCCCTTATGAATATAGATGTAAAAATCCTCAACAGAATGCTAGCAAAGTGAATCCAACAGCACATCAAATGAATTATATATCATGATCAAGTGGGATTCACCCCAGGAATGCAAAGGTGGTTCATCATAAGAAAATCAATAAATGTAATGCACCACATTAACCAAACAAAGGACAAAATACATGATCATCTTAACTGATACAAAAAGAGGCATTTGACAAATCCAGCACCACTTCTTGATAAAAACACTTTGAAAACTAGGAATGAAAGGAAACTTCCTCAATGTGATAAAGGGCATATACAAAAGAATCCACAGGTATCCTCATACTCAGTGGTGAAAGACTGACAGCCTTCCCTCTAAGATCAGGGACAAGACAAGGATGCTCCCTGTGACCACTGTTATTCAACACTTTACTGGAAGTTCTTGTCAGAGCAATTAGGCAAGAGAAAGAAATAAATTAATCCAAGGGAAGCGGATGCAGCCCAAGTGGTTGAGCATCTGCTTCCCAAGTACAAGGTCCTGGGTTCAATCCCCAGTATCTAAAAAAACAAACAAACAAACAAAAAAAAAAAAACAAAAACAAGCCATCCATATTGGAAAGGAAGAAGTAAAACTTTCCCTATTTGCAGATGACATTATCATATATACAGAAAAGCCTGAAATATCCACAACAAAGTTACTGGAACTAATAATTCAAATCAGCAAATTTGGTGGTGTACAAAATCAAGACAAAAAATCTGTAGTGTTTCTATACACTAGTAATGAACAACCTCAAAAAGAAATCAAGAAAAAGTTCAACTTACAATAGCAACTAAAAGAATGAAATATCTAGGAATAAATCTAACAATAGATGTAAAGGACTTATACACAGAAATCTATAAGACATTGCTAAAAAACATCAAAGAAGACCCAAATAAATAGAAAGAAACTCTGAGTTCATGGATTGGAAGATTAAATATTGTTATGATGTCAATTCTACCCAAAGTGATCTAAAGATTCAATGTACTCCCAATAAAAATTCCAATAGCCTTCTTTGCAGAAATGGAAAAGCTAATTGTCAAATTTATATTGAAGGGTAAGGAGCCCTGAATAGCACAAGCCATCTTGAAAAAGAAGAATGAAGTTGGAGGACTCACACTTTCTGATCTTAAAACTTATTAGAAAGTCATATTAATCAAAATAGCATGGTACAAGGATAGACCAATGGAGTTGAATTGAAAGTGCAGAAATTAACCCTCGCATTTACAATTTTTGACCAGGGTGCCAAGTCCACTCAATGGGGAAACAATAGTCTTGTCAAAAAGTGGTACTTGGAAAACTGGATATCCACTGCATTGTAAAATAATGAAGGTGGGCCACTACCTCATACCATATAGAAAAATAACTTAAAATGTATCATAGGCATAAACATAAGAACCAGAACTATAAAACTTTTAGAAGAAAATGTAGAGAAGCAGCTTCAGGATCTTGTGTTAGGCAATGGTTTCTTAGACTTTACATCAAAAGCACTAGCAACAAAAGAAAAAATAAGTAAATGGGAACTCATCAAATTTAAAAACTTTTGTACATCAAAGGACTTTTATCATGAAAGTAAAAAAACAACCTACACAGTGGGAGAAAATATTTGGAAACCACATCTCTGATAAGTGTCTAATATTCAGAATATACAAAGAAATCCTACAACTCAACAATAAAAAGACAAATAATCCATTGAAAAATGGGCAAAGACTTGACTAGGCATTTCTTCAAAGAAAATACACAAATGGCCAAAAAACAAACAAACAAACAAACAAACAAAAAACAAAAACACATGAAAAGATGCTCAACATCACTATCTGTTAGGGAAATGCAAATTAAAAACCACAATGAGATACCATTTCTTTCCCACTAGAATGGCTACTATTAAAAAACAAAACAAAAACAAACAAACAAACAAAAAAAAACCAGAAAATTACAAGTGTTGGAGATTATGTGGAGAAACAGGAACACTCATTCACTGCCGGTGGGAATGTAAAATGGTGTAGTCACTGTGATAGTTTGGTGGTTCTTCTGAAAGTTAAGTATACAAGTAACATATGATCTGACAATCCCACTTCTAGGAATACACCCAAAGGATACGAAAACAGATGTTTTCATGCCAATGTTCTTAGCAGCATTATTCACAATTGTCAAAAGATGGAAGCCACCCAAATGTCCAACAACTGATGAATGTACAATTAAAATGTGGTATGTACCTACAATGGAATATTATTCAGATGTGAAAAGGAATGAACTTCTGATACATGTAACAATGTTGACGGACCATGAAAATTTCATTTTGAGTGAAATAATCCAGACATGAAAGGACACTGATATGAAATAATTAGAATAAGCAAACTCATAGAGTCAGAATCTAGAATATTGGTTACCATGGGATGGGGTGGGGGTAGGGAATGTGGAAGTAATGCTTAAATTGTAGAGTTTCTATTTGGATTGATTGTGAAGTTCTAGTAATGAAGGGTGTTGATGGGTAGCACAACACTGTGAATGTAATTAACAGCCTGAATTATATATTTGAATGTGGTTAAAAGAAGAAATTTTCACTTGTATATATGATACTAGAAAAAAATTTAAAAGATGACATTGGACTATACAAAACAAACAGTGAACACTATTGCAAACTAGGGACTATAATTAATAGTACAATTATAAAAATTCTCTCTCATGAATTGTAACAAATGTACCATACTCTAGTGGTATATGGGAACTCTGTGCTTTCTGCATAATTTTTCTGTAAACCTCCAATTCTCTAATTAAAAAAATTAGTGGACCGGGATTCAAAGTCCAGGTATGTCAGGCTCAAAGTCTGTACTTTTAAGTACCATATTATAATAAACATGAAGTAATTATTTGCTAAAAAATCTTAAATGAGTTAAGGAATATAATTCTTAGTAATACCAATTATTTAACTGAAATTTTTATTAATGTAATTGTGATTCACATGCAGTTGGAATAAATAACACAGAGAATTGGTTTTGGTAGTTGGAGTTCCCTGTACTGAATGCCAGTGTTTAGGAGAGATGAATTTTGAAGCTGGATAAAAGCCCATCCTGTTCTGAACCATGTAAGCCTGCCTTTCGTCCTCCTTCCCATCATCCTAGTTTCCCATTTAGTGACATGCCAGGAAAGGTAGTTACACTGGAAAAAGCAAACCCCAAAATATTTTACTAAACAATAATTTTAAAAATTATCTCCAAGAGTGACCAGTCTCCACATGTCTTTTCCATGAAGTTATCAAAACTGCAAATAGCCTTTTTTTTTCTTGAAGGTGTAGTTTTCCCTTAGCACAAATTCAGATTCTTTAATCATCCTATAAGTAAAGAGGTAAAATTGATTTTTTAGTATGGATGTGAATGTGGCTGAAACAAGTAGTCTAGGGAGATTAATGCTTGTTGGAGGACAGCTGGAGGATAATATAGGGAATGTATAACAATGATTTTGGCAGTAAATGAGGATTGTGGTTAATAATATAAATACAGGAATGTTCTACTAGAAGGTGTTAAGAAAGTGGTGATACATGGGAAATGTAACTAATGTAATTTGTAGACTATAGTTAGCAACAGCATTGTAATGTTTTTGTAGCAAAAGCAAAATTGGTACTATATTAATGATAAAGGTAAAAAAAGAATATGGGGTTTGGGTTTTATGAGATGAATATGATTAAGCATTTTTTTCTCTTCTTCATTTTTTTCATTAACAAGGAGACCTTTATCTTGACTATGCCATTTAACTAATTTGTGTTCATCTGTGTAACTTCCTGAATACTAGAGTTAGTAGTTGGAATTAGATGAGATAAAAGTGCCAGGACAGTACTTTTTAGGAGTAATGCTTCCATAACTTGTAGAGCTGCCTTTTTCTGTTATTTTTTAAAAATTGAAATAAAGTTATTTTTAAAAAACCCTGATGTGGTCAAAAATATATCTCTGAGCATGAAAGCTGCCTTTTTAAAAGTAGGTGCCAGAGATTGAACGCAGGACCTTGTACATGGGAAGCAGGTGCTCAACCACTGAGCTACATCTGCTCCCCTGCATTATTTTTATCTCTTTGGAAGTAAGTACTAACTGGAAGATATGTAACCTGAATGACTAACGGGAAATGAGGAACTCCATCATAGGTGAAGCTTAGTGCATTGTGAAAGAAAAAAACTCTGTGACCTGAAGTACAACTGTCCATAATTCCAAACTTCCACAATCCCTGACCTTTTGGAGAGGGTAGGGAACACATTCTTGATCAAATAGGCTGCATGAACAGAAATTTCAATTGCTAGGGTTTTCCATCACTTCTTTCAGAGACTCAAGACAGCAGCAGATGCCTGTAAAACACTTAGGTTCTGTCCTCCTATTCGTAAAACAGCATTGTTACATCAACACTTAGCCTCTTTGTTTTCTCTGTGCTAAGTTTTGATGATGCCATTTTTTGCCATCTGCCCCAGAGCTTCATTAAAGATACATGAATGGGCTAACTGGCCTGATATCTTGTGAGGAACAGGTGCTACTGTTTGTCCCTGAAGACTTGCACTAAAGATATGACTCAGAATACTTGAGAAAGAGCATCTGCAGCAGTCAGTCAGAGAACAACTTGGCAGAGATGTAGCTACATGCTAATATGCAAACAGAGTGACACTCAGGGGGGCTCATTTTCTCTTTCACAAAGATTATTTAACTTTATTTAGTGATGAATAATAAGTATTTGTATTGAAAATCATGTGCATATCATTGACTATTACTGAGTTAAAGATGGTAAGTGAATTTTTAAAAATATTTTATTTCTAGAAAATCCTCCTATTGTGGTTTAGTTGGAGAAGAGCTTTTTTAAAACTGTTGTAAATTTTTCCAATGTATACATCAAGACAGAGAGGGAGGGAAAGATAGAGATGGAGAAATATAGGGGGAGAGAGAGTCAGAGATAGAGACAGACAACCAGAGTGAGACAATTTCTTTAATACCCACATTCTTTATTGTAAAGAATAGTCCTGGGGCATCGGCATAAAATGTTACCACTGTAGAAGCTGTAGCATCTAGAGCAAAAGAAATAAAAGCCCCAGAAATCATTACATATTAAGCATTCAAGGGCAGGGAGCTGTCTTCTAACTGCCAAAACGTGTATGCCGAACCACTGTATACAGACCTCAGTTAATACTGGAAAGTATTATTTTATAGTATGAATTAGTGCTTCAACAGGAACTCTTCTGGTTTCAATCCTTTTTTGTTAAAATCTGTCTAAAATGCTATGACTCTGCTTTGCTCTGCCTTAGGAAGCATAATGCAGCAGTCACCATATCAGACCTCTCTTGGTTGACAATAATAGTCTGAAGCACACAAAGAAGCCTTAAATTATATACAGCCTACCAGGCTATTTGCTAATCCTTTCAATTCATTCATCATCTCTCGCCAAGGAAATTGAGTATCCTGAATGGCCTGCATCATTTATATTTCTATATGCCCCATTGCTCCTATCACAGGACTAAGAACACAGTAGGCATTTTGTGTTAACTGACCAATGTTTGAGAACCATCTGGGACCTAAAAGCTGGTTTTCTGAGCACCGATTTCCATAGGATAGTTTTGTTAATGCAACTACAAAAATTATATAGAGTTGTAGTAGTTCTTACAACAACAGAGAATTTAAGAATGAACTTTAAAATAAAAACTTGAATAGGAAAACAAAATAAAGAGAATGATTTTAAATACATCTTGGTATCACCTTGTTTGCTTTTCTTTCACAGATTTAGCAAATCTTTGGCTTCTACAGCTAATGGAGAAGAGTAAATCCTTGCTTCTGGAGATTCTGGCTATCTCTAGCAGGAGAATAACCTGGCTGGAATTTCATCAGGAGCAATTCTTGGACACAAATTCTCTAGAGTGTTTGAGAACACAGAGCTCCATCTTCCCAGATGTTTCCCACCAACGTTCAGTGGACACACATTGTACAAATAGTGTAACTTCATCCAGAAGAGTACCCTGCCTTTGTTTGTTTGCTGTTGGCAATCTCTCGTTCTCTTACTCTCTATCCCTCTCTCTCAGTAAAAGTGATTCCACAAGCCCAATATATAAAACAGTTCGTTATCATTGTTAGCATTTACTCTTATTATAATGCATTTTCTCCCAAGAACTTTGCAGACTACAACTAGCACTCTTTTCAAAATCCTCACTATAGGGCCAAGAAAGCTCTTGAAAACCCAATGGAACAAACTCAAGATATTACAGTTTAAAAACATCCTTTTAAAAACTCAGGCTTTCGTCTCTCAAAGTCAAATATTTTAGTTTGAATGTTAGAGAAGAGCAAACTTTACATTTATGTATACTTTACTGTAGATTTATTTATACTTCAATAAAAAAGTTTAATAAAAAAGACAAAAACTGCCCTAGTAGCTTACTTCTCTTTACTAAGTTAGATGATTAATTATTCTAAACAAAATATCTAAAATATTCACAAAAGAAATGGAAAAGACACCTTTGGTCACTAATCTCACTACAACTCCATCCTCACTACCAAGAGTAAAACATTCAACCAAAGCAATTCTATTTGTTTGCTAGCTTCATCTTAAGATAGCTATTTCAAATCCACTTCACAGTGTAGCACTTTCGCTTCCTTGATAACACAGCAGAGAAATGATCTTTGAGAATAAGAGCATAACAACTCCATCTACCAGGTCAATGGCGCATGTTCCAAAAATCTTCTTTAAGTATATATTCATAGAAGAAAGTTTAATAGGCCTAAAAGAGGTCAATCATGTCCTGTGTGTTAACACTTTTCAGTATACAGTATATACTTGCTCTACCTGCATTTTTAAAAAATGAGCAAATATCTCATCAATATATCAGGGTCATCAGTGGTCAAATGTCATCATTTTATCTCTCATTCATTTTTTTACACGTTCTGTTTAAATATTGAATTTTGAGGTCAAAGAACACAAATTTAGTACTAAAACAATCTTAAGTCCTAGCATCTCCTACTGATTTGACCTCTTACTCCCTAAAATGAAGAGCTCTGCATATATAAAATGACTTATGCTCCAGAAACATATGTTTATTCCATTAGAGAAAGCAGCAATGTCTGTCTTCATTCAACTGTTCAAGAGTCACTTATGGAGAATCCTACAACTTTACTCCAGGTCCTGTGCTAGGCACCAGGAATATAAAAATGCCTTAAGTAGTCCGTAGCCTCATTTCATCAGGTAGTAGTGTCAGGTTTGCTTTTCACTTGCATACTAGTATAAATCATCCAGTTTGGCAACTTACTTTAGAAAAGGGTCAACAAAAAATGGAGAAATTTGCTTAAAAGGAAAACTAAATTAAAGCAAAAATTGCATTAAGTATCTTTCCATAGTCTTCCTCTTGTCCACATGCCAGAAAAAATTTCAGGGTATTTATGATGACAAAAGTCAGATTACTTTTTAAAATGGATGATAAATGTTAATTAAATGCATTGAAATTATCTTACTATATTTTAAGAAACCCTCACCAGGAGGGAAGTGGAACATCCTGGCCATAAAGAAATTAATAAAACATGTTATGCAAAAGTAAAATTTATGGTTCATTTGGAATTAGATATCTACCACCTTTTCAATCCATACAAATGCATAATCTTGTCAATTAAATATTATTGTTAAGGTCTAGTAGTATGTTAAAATCACTTTAAAGTGCAACTAAGGAAAATTCATGTGTGTTTATTACTCCTTAAGGATCTATTAGTGGGTATTTTATTCAGATTCGTGCTGTAAAATCTGCATAAACTCAGCATATTGTTATCCCCTTGTGTGCATTTGTTTGGTTAAAGCAGAACAGCAAATCTCAATTTTTGCAACTTCTGGAAAAGTCAAGAGAACTAAAACAGGTCTTAATTTTAATCAGATACAAACAGTTATCACTACAGAAGTGAAGAGTTGACTATTATGCAAATAGTCACAGTTAGTGGTCACCAGGCCATCAAAGAAGACTGAGCTAGTCAATTACTTTAGATATTTCCAAAGACTAGTGAAGATGAATGTTTCTTATTCTACCCTGTCTTATTTCCACAGAAGTATGAAACATATTAAAGACTAATGATTGTTGTTCTCAAATGGAAACCCCATTAAATGCATATTTTATCTATATGGAAATTAATGTTTTTAAAATTTTGTATAATTGCCATATAAATATGGTTGCATTTGTAAAGAATGTGGCACTACTTTCTTTGTCATGACCAAATTCAAATATAAACCTTTCACAAACTTTTGACCCTTAATGAAGGCAATTTGCTTTTACCTATGAAGTATTTTATACAAGGTTATTCTGTTAGCAATGACCAAAGTTCAATTATTAAATACCTCCTCCAGAAATGCAGGTTTACATCTTAGACTGCAGGTCTTGTTAAAATTATGTATAAGCAACTTAAAGGGAGGGGCTCTGTATCTCCCCAAGGCTTAGCAAGAGGCCTTGCACAGAGTAGAGATTCAGTCAACATATGCTACATAATCGCATTAAAGAACACTTTCATTCTATGTTACTTGAAAATTAATTAAGTAACAACAATTCTGATGATTTTTTAATCTGCTGAATCAATTCAAAGTTCTTTCATCATTTACAATTCTCAAATTGAGGACACAGGAATGTAAATCTGCTCCAAATATACTTCATCATAGGATCTTTCCTTTTAGCCATGCATGGTCTGAGCTTGAAGTTCACTAGCTGGAAAGTACAAAAATTGAGCTTATTCATTTATTTTGATACTTTTTAATGACTGAACTCTCTGGTATATCTGTTGAAATTTCCCTATAGGATAATTTAGTGATGCTTCTCAGCTTCTTTAATAATTTCATCATTATCAATTATAATCCTTACTGACAGAAATGATAAGCTGTTAGGAAAGAACTTTTCCAGAATAAAAAAATAAATGTTTTTTAAATATCACAGTGACTAGCTGTTTATGTAACATAGAATGGATGACAGAAAAACATTTGAGCATCAGGTATCACAGAAACCAGAAGCAGTTTCATCTTAAGCAAGAAGGGCTGAGAAACGTGGGAACTCCGAAGAGAACATCAATAAGATGTTTAAGCTACTGCTAGCCATGACAAGTTGACCCTCCTTGGAAATATCAATGAGAGATGGTGCCTGTATATGTGATTGGGAGGGAGAGGGGTAAAGTAGGTGACTTTATAAGAAAAGAATAGTGAATATAGGCATAAATAATGAGTACAGCCACAAGTCAAAGAAGAGCTTTCAGGTGTGCACTCTATATCACACACAAATATTTTCAGACTAACAAGTTAATGACATGCAACTGAATGCCACCTTTGGAATGTAATGTGCAACCCGTGCCTCACCTTCAGCATGCATACTTTTCAAGGACACACAAATACACACACATTCATACACATACCGACACCTGCCATCTCACCTAAAAGTAAAAGTCATCACTGAAGATGATTTTAGGCTAAGCAAATTTGATGATTTTAAAAAAGCAATTTTCTTTATTTTGTACTTTTATTTTTGTATTTTTGTTTCTCAATAGTAAATAACTTAGACACAACATGGAAACATTCCTATTAAAGAAAGTAAAGAAAGTAAAGTCCAAACTCCCTAGACTAAGCCAGCATTGAAATCTCTCAACAGTATGTTCTCAAACTACCTTTCAAGATTCTTCCTCTATTTCCTTTAACTTGATCTTCAATAGCTCCTAAGTCTTTGTTTATGTGATGCTTCCATTTATCATGTAGAATGATCTTTCCTCTACACAAACTTAATCTACCCTCCAAAGTTCAGTTCAAATTAAACTCTTCTATGAAAAGTCCGCAAGTATAAATTTCTTTCCCTTCTCTAAATTTACAATTGCACATATGTTTATTTCAATATTTGACAACACTGGGGATATACAGCAGTAGACAAAAATTCCCTACTCCCATCTTCTACAGAAGATAGGCAACATACAACAAAGTCTATATATGTGTGTGTGCATATGTATATATAATAAATATCAATTGATACAAGGCTCTATGAAGAAAAATGAGGTAAGATAATGAAATAGAGTATGAGGAATGGAGGGTGGAAAGTAGGAGATAGTGCTTAGAGAGTAAATAGGACTATATGGGTGGTCAAGGAAGGCTTCTCTAAGGAGGTAATATAACACTGGGTTGAAGGACCTGAGGAAATGTTGTATGGATCATCAGAAAAAAAACCAAAGCAACTCATGCAAATCCAAAGGCCCTGAGGAACAGATGACTCGGGTAAGTGGGCTAGAAGGCCAGAGCAGAACAAGCAGTGATAATGGTAGGGGAAAGAGGCATAGGCCAGATGGTTTAGGGCCTTAAGGAGCACAGTATGGAATCTGAATTCTGTTCTGAGTGCAAAGGAAAGCCACTGGAGGATTTTAAGAGAAGAGAGAAGAGGCATGGGATATGAATTAGCTTACAAAGATCAATCTGGTTGCTATGAGGAAAACTGACTATAATAGTGCAAGAATGAAAGCAGA
>PVKH010000949.1:0-33271 GCA_004027955.1 Chaetophractus vellerosus | reverse complement strand
AGAGAGATTATGACCAAATTCCTAAAACATAGCCCAGAATTGAGAGAGAGATCAAGGGCTCATGAGAAGTGGTTGTCTTCAAATTTTGGGAAGAACTAATGTCTACAGTTAAAAATGAAAGCCAAATATCCTTTGATATGTGAATAATTACATGCTTATAAAAATAAGTAGAAGATATACATGTATTACAATTGTAATAGATTTATGTTTACTGTAATGAATACAAAACATAAAATTAAAATGGCTGAGATTAAGAGGAAATAATCACATTTTTAGAAAATGTTATTCTGCTCTATTTATTAGTGGTGTTAAATAATTTTTGATTTTTTAAAAATTGTTTGGTGCTTACAGTATGATTAAATATGCAATGTCGTACTGAAAATCTTGATTTAGAACTTTTGCTCAAGTGACTTTTCAGATCTAGTGCTCAGTTTTGACTATTGAGTTTCTCTGTCTGTTGTTTTAATGGCTGTTATTATTGAAAAAGTCAACTCACAAAAATCAAAAAATGCATTTTGCCTGCATTTGCTAAGTCTTGAAACCCCTGTTTCAATTCTAGCCACTAATTAGGTAAATATTTTGTTGATATCAACTAGCAGGTTTTGCTTTTCCTTCATGTTCATCAATTTTTTCAAATGAGAATGTGTTTTGACTTTATGTTTTTTTAAAATATTCTCAATGCCAGTTACAACAATCCATATGGAAGATGTGTAATCAAATTGGAGAATGAGAATCCTAGGTTTTTAAAGAATATTGATATGAGATTATTTATAGGTGAAACTCATCTAAACGTGGACATATTTACACATGTCACTTTTCAAAATGCTGTCTCCATAGCAGAGGTTCTTTGAAAAGCAACTAGTTTTTATCTTATTGTTAAAACATGGTTATTTTGAAATACTTATTTTTATGTTTTTTTAAAGATTTATTTATTTTACTACATGTCTCCCCTTCCCCCCGCTGTGGTGACGCACCGAGACTGGTCACCGCACAGGCGCGGCTTTCCCCGCTTGTGGGCGGCTTCTGCTTCCATCCACGGCTGGCTTTCAGTTCGCGGGTGGCTGGCTGTGCTCCATTCGCGGGTGACCTGCCCTGCCCGCGGCGGCCCTTGCCTGTCCATGGCAGCTCCCCGCCCTGCCCACGGCGGCTCCGGCCCGCCCATGGAGGCCCGCCATTCTCAAGGCGGCCCGCCCACTAGGAGAGGTCCCCGGGAACCAAACCCGGGGCCCCCCATGCGGTACCCTGACGCCCCATCCACCGGGCTATCAAGCCAGCCCTGAAATACTTATTTTTATAAAGAAAAAATATAAAACTCATCTTTAACTTTGACAGCTCCAAGTTTATTCTCATAAGATATGCAAAGAACCTTTGTGTGCTACATAGGTTTTACTTCACAGAACTTACTTATTTCAAAATATCTAGAGAGTCTTCCATTACATAGTATTACCATACATTCACACTCAAAACCTGCAATACTTCATAATATACTGATAAATAACAAAGGATTGAGGATGTTCATGCTGTATGGAGGTTGAACACTTCTCTTTCCACAGTCTGTGGCAGGGGACTATCTCGCAGTCTGTGACTAAAGGAGAACTCATGTTTTCTTCCTACACTTCAGCTAAATCATCTTTTTTTTTTTTAAGATTTATTTATTTTATTACATATCTCCCCTTCCCCCCGCTGCGGCGACGCGCCTAGACTGGTCACTGCGCAGGCGCGGCTTTCCCCGCTTGTGGGCAGCTTCTGCTTCCATTCACGGTGGCTTTCAGTTCGTGGGTGGCTGGCTGCGCTCCATTCGCGAGTGACCTGCCCTGCCCGTGGCGGCTTTTGCCTGTCCGTGGCAGCTTTTTGCCCTGCCCACGGCGGCTCTGGCCCGCCCATGGCGGCTTGCCATTCTCAAGGCGGTCTGCCCGCTAGGAGAGGTCCCCGGGAACCGAACCTGGGGCCTCCCATGTGGTATGCCGGTGCCCTATCCACTGGGCTCTCGAGCCGGCCCCTAAATCATCTTGTACATCCTGAGTTGTGCATATGCCAACTTATTTTGAACAATATTTTGAAACAATTTTTCATTTACAGAAACTTGTCAGAGATAGCACAGTGATCTCCTTCACCCAATTTTCCTTAATGTTCATCTTACAAAACCATGGTACAGTTATAAATACTAATGAGTTAATATTTGGTACAATACTATTAACTAATTTTATATGAATTTCACTCATTTTCACCATTAATGTCCTTTTTCTGTTGCAGGACCTAGCCCGCAATAGCACATTACATTTATGTGTTGTGTTTCCTCAGTTTTCTCTGATCTGTGATATTTCTCATTCTTTCCTTTTATGATGATCTTGACATTTTTGAAAAGCACCAATTAGGAATTTTTCAGAATGTCCCTAAACTTCATTTGTCTCATATTTTGTCATGATTAGACTGGAATTAAGGGGCTTTGAGAATAATACCACAGAGATGAGTTGCCCTCCTCATCACATCAGGATACATGATGTCAGCATGACTTATCACTGGAGGTTAACCTTAATCACTTGGTTAAAGTGGTGTCTGAGAAGTTTCACCCTATGAATTTACTGTGTTTCCCTTTCCTTGCTCTGCTTTTGGAAGAGATTCAGCAAACCCAGTCCACACTGAATGAGAGGCTCTTACTCCACTTTGAATAAGAGAACCTAGGATGGTCTTTGGAGATTTTGTGAGGGCATCCCAAAGTTCCCTGGGCTTCCAAGTGTGATAATGGTAGAGAAAGTGTGCTGGAAAGTTTTCCCTGTATGCATTCCCCCTGGGACATGGGATAAAGATATGGTTAAAATATCAGTGGTTTGACTCAACAGAGATAGTCAAGTAAAAACCAAACTTAGGTCCTCTGACCTTCTGCATACCAGTCTATTACTTCTTCAAAAGACCTGATAATTTACAAATAGAGGAAAATGCCAGGGAAAAAATAGGCAAATGAAGACTGCTATACTCCATCAAAGTTCTGAAATTGCATCACCTCAGAATTTCTTCAAGGATAAAGTGACACTTAGAGATAGAATTTTAACACTAAATGGCACTAGATTATAAAACCAAAAGTAACTGAAAAAATAAAATTTAGTGGTGATGACTGTGTTTCAATTCAGGCTCGATTATTCACTGGTTATGTGAACTTGCTGAACTTACTTAAATTTAAGCCTCAATTTCCTCAATTCTAAATGGGGATGATAGCACCTGTCTTATGGGATTATTATGAAAATTAAATGAGACCATGTATGAGGATTATCAAACAAAATGTTTCACATGTAATAAATTATCAATAAATTGTAGCTTGCCATCACTCTCATTATTAGTATCATTATAATTATCAATAATCTGAGTATTAACTTTGAAGACTGAAATTATAAGAAATTAGAACCAAATTAGTGAGGTCAGGCTGTAAGCAGAGATAGTGTAGGGGAAATATACAAGTACAAATGAGAAGAAAAAAGTCCATTGAAAATAGAGAAAGATGTCACTAAAGGCATAGAATTTAAATCAGAAAAACTGTCAAAGAAAATATTAGTCATGAGAACAAAGTTAAGTGTAAATTGACTCAGTTTGTAGAGCTACTGAAGACTGTTTTTTGAGAGGTTATCAACACTTGCATAGAGGATAGTTCTTTGTGTCACAGCTAAGGCATTATTTTACCTCACAAATTTTAGATTATAAGTACTAATTAATACTCTATATTAACAAAGGCATACGGTACTCCAAACATAAAAATCTTATAAAAGATTTTGAGATTTTCAATATCATTGTTCTCATGACCAATAAAGAACAAAGATTAGTAGAAGTAATTAAAAATGCTTATCCCTTAAATTAAAATGTAAACTTTTCCAATCTTTATTATTATTGCTAGATAAAGTGTTGTCATTCTAAAAGAATATTGGAAAGTAATTAATTTCTCTTTATGCTTAGGATTATATACTTTTAAATTTGAAGGTCTATTTCAGCCTTCATTTAGCTATTAAGAAACTTTCACTATTTCCTTCACTTTCCTAATTGGTCAGAGATGCTGCAATATAAATTGAAAAGGGAAGGATAAGGAAAACAAAAAACCTAAATTTTCATTAGAGTTATACTTTCCTCTCATCAAAGGACCTCAGAGATTCTTCTGCTGTATCAGTAACACCAGATAGTTAATTTCTTTCCCCAAACAGGATACACAGATGTGCTGACATAACAATAACCAATGTTTCAAGATCCTCAAGGATATTAATAAAATGCTACTTCTTATGGGAAATTTGGATTTTTCCCCAGGAAAGATTATAGATCAGTATATGTAAACTCAAAATATTAAGTAATTAGTGCTGGGTAAAATTTCTTAAAAAATTGCAATCTTCACTCTGGTCCAGATAAATACTGAAGTTTGCAGGATGCTTACTTGAACTTTATCAAACGATGGAAATTCTGGTGTTTGCAAAAACTGAACTGCAAGTCTGGAGGGAAAGGGCCATCTTGCAATATTTTGAGAGCATCACATTGTTGGTTGGACTGAAAAAATACTATATGCATAGCCATTCCCTGCTTTTTCAGCAATCTTTGGGTCAGTTGAAAAAGATATGAAAATACCACAGAAGTGCAGAGACATTAAAAAGGCAAGTGTAAGCTTCAAAACCTTTATAGAAGTGTTATTTTGGAATTTTAGCTAATATTCCATTGGTCCTTATTTAAGGAAATGATAGTGAACCAAGTAGCTGGTAGTGGTTCACCTCCCTCACCTTCTATCTTCCATTCTTTAGCTTATTATAAGCATGGGGTTCCCTTGGAAGTCCACAGGAACTCTATGCTTGATCAGTTCAGTGGGGCAGATCCAGAGCAAGATGAGATACAGGCCTGGAGACCGCAATGGAAGCTTGAGCAGATTGTGTAGTATCGTTTTACATGCTATTGTATCCCCTTATGTCACATTTTTCTGTTGCCTACAAGAAATCAGCTAAGGGCAGAGTGAAGGAACGCTGTTGTAGCAAATGGTCTTCTTGCTGCTTTTAACAAAGCAGCCATGTTAGTGGAGAGCTGCCTCTTTTTGCATTCTGTTTCCACTGTCTTGAGTCCATTTCTGAACCCCAGCCAGCTCCCAGCTGGTAGCATACTACAATGCTGTCATGTCATCAACCCAGTCAAGATGTTCCAGTGTGTGTGTGTGTGTGTGTGTGTGTGTTAACGTGCCAAATTGGCTATTTTCCCATAAGTTGCCTGGAATAAAAATTTATTTTAAAAGCTTAGTTTCTATTTACCCAAGGGTGAGCAGGTTTATGGATATTGCTCAGTAAATAGAATTTTCAGGTCAAAATTAGTGACAATGAATAGGCACTCATATTTAGATATTTGAGGGCTCATATTTCAATATTAGGAGTTCAATATAAAGTAGGACAGTCAGAATATTTTACTAAAAGGAGCCTCTGGTAATGCAAGCAAACTTTAATATTCTCTGAATAAGATAGTTCTCACTATATAGTAACGCCTAACTTTTTTACAGTAGATGTGTAGTTTTGCACATATATAGGTGTGTGTGTATGTATGTATGTATGTACGTGTTTAGTTTATAAAAGCTCTTCTGGCAAAAGATCAAAACATTATCTGTAAAATAAGTAACACAGTGCCCAAGAGAAGAAAATAATTTTCTTCCCAAACACTGCATAAGTCAAGATGAGAGAAGCCTGAGTTTGCCTAAAAAAAAGCATTTGTGGGTATTTTTAATAATTTGAACATATGGTCTGAGCAGAAGCAGAAAAGGCACTTTTTTAACTTGATGTCAGATCGCATCACATTATGTTGATTTATACTGCATAATGTGATATGCTGCAGATTTTTAATAAATGGATTTTCCTCGTCATCTCCACTAGGAAAGATTTTTAGGGTACAATCTGGTGATGCCCTGTGGAATTATTTAGTATTTCTCCACTGTAATACCAATTTCAAGTTCCTGGCAGAGTTTCTTCATATTGTAGCTACTTCTTTAATTGGGTGAGGCAAAAATATATGACAAAAATGAAGTTCTACCACAAAAGCTTTTTATTTTTCCTTTTTTTCATCAACTGTGGGAGATAAACTTTTTGTAAGTAGGAGAAACAATATGACAACAGGAAATAAACAAAAATTTTTGAGGCAAGGGTCATAATGAAAGATGCAAAAAGCTGTGTAAAAGACAGTGTTAGTTTGCCAGAGCTGTTATGACAAATACTACACAATGGAGGGTCTTAAATAACAAGAAAGCATTGTTTCACAGTTTGGAAGTTTGGAAGTCTAACCTCAAGGTATTTGCACAGCTTGTGTTCTTCCCAAAGTCTATAGTGTTCTGTTGCTAGCTTGCATCTCTGCCTCCATCATATGGCGATGTTCTTGGTCTCCTTCTATGGCTTTCTCTAACTTCTGGCTTCTCTTTATTAGGCCTCCAGTATTCTGAATTAAGACTGTGGCAGTTTGAGATTATTTTATGAATCCAAAAAAGAGAAAGATTACGTTTGCAAACTAAGCCATTCCTGTGGGTGTAGACTCATTTGATTGGATTGTGTCAGGGGGCATGATTCATATTGAGTCTCTGCCCTATTCCTGGGTCTGATATAAAGGGAGGCACAGAGGCTCAGACAGACAGAGGAAAAAAGGAGCCAGCGTATGTGATTCTGCAATATGAGAAAGAAGATTGCTTAAACACAAAGCCCCCAAGAGGCTGGGCCCATGATGCAGCTCAAGAGGAGACCAGCCCTGTTATATGCCTGATTGTTCACAGATGAACTTGGGAAGAGAGCAGAATAGCCAAGGCTGACATAGGAGGACAGCCTGGTTGCTCACAGCTGAGCTCCAAGAGATGGTAGATTCTGGAGGGGAAGGCAGAGACCTCCACAGATATTGGCTGCCATCTTGCTTCACCATATGGCAACAATGCCAGGATAAAAAATAGCTGACTTTGGTGAGAAAGCACCTATGGTGCCTTGAGTTGGATTTTTCATGACATTGGAACTGTGAGATTTTACCTCAAATAAATTTTCTTTATAAAAGCCAACACATTTGTGGTATTTTGCATTGGCAGCCATTTGGCAAACTAAAACAAAGATCCACCTGATTCAATTTTTGGCCATACCTTAGCTAATAAGAACATCTTCAAAATGCCCTGTTTACAAATGGATTTACACCCACAGGAATATGGAGTAAAAATATGTCTTTTGTGGGAGGGAGGCATTATTCAATTCACAAAAGAAGGGGAAGGAGAAAACAGAAGTATTATGTTGAAGAATCCAGATTTGGATGATCAATGTACTGAGCCAGTTTCCTAATATTCTATATTCTTTTCTCATGCTGTTTCCTAATATTTCATATTCTTTTTTTAATGCTGTTTCCTAATATTCCATATTCTTTTCTTATACTGAGTTATAGTAGGAAGTTGCTCAGAGTTTTGAAATACCATTCATCTATAATATCCAAACTGTGTTTCTAAGACAAAAACAAAATATATTTTTCAAGGAACAATAGAAACAAATACATTTAGTTAATCTAAGATTTCACTGAAATTTGGCTTCTTGGAAAATGAACGTAAAAACTTCCACTTTTAGGGGGCCAGCTGTATAGCCCAGTGGATAGGGTGCCGGTTTACCATATGGGGGGCCCTGGGTTTGGTCCCCGGGGCATCTCCGGGCGGGCAACCGCTTGAGAAGGCAAAAAACCGCCGTGGGCAGGGCAGTGCTGTCACGGGCAGAGCTGCCACGGGGCGGGTGGAGACAAAAAAAAAAAGCAGAAAAAAAAAAAAACTACTTTTAGACCATTACTCCAACTTTCTCTTCCTCTCATTTATTTATGAGTTAACACCCAAATCACCAATTCTCTTTAATTAAGTGAATATATATTTTATGCACTACGTTTTCACATACATGAACCTAGAGAAATTAATTAAAACAGTGTAAACAGTCAAGCACCATTTAGTTAGAAGGCTATATGACAATGCAAAAAATGTAAAAATAGACATAAGAAAAGCACAAATCACCTGAAAAAATATCAAGCCAGTAATGTGGATCAATTACTTGAATAATGAATTTTATATGCAAATGAGAAAATGAGAAGTCACGATTGTGGGGACCAAGTTTGTCTTTTCCACAGTATTTCCAATGCTTGGCATAAAAATAAGGCAAAAATATTTGGCGAGTAAATGAATTGATGTATCCTATGTTTCCCTAAAGAGGGAAAACAGCAGAAGATATTTTCTTATTTTCTAAAAATGGAAGGAGGGAAAGCAAATCCATTACTATTTCCAGTTTGTATATATGGGCCTAAGTTAATTGCTTTACATGTATTATTTAATTTTGTTTTCATTACTATTCCCATTTTAGATTTAAGAAACAAAGAGTCTTAGATTGATAAGTGATTTGCCCAAGGCCAACAGCTAGTAAGTGGTGAAACTAAGGTAGTAAGACCTAGAGCCACTATATTGTATTGCCCAAAAGCTTTCAAGGAGACAACAAAACTTGTGAAGCAGTAAAATAGCAATTGTTTAAGAATAATTTGAATGTACAGAAAGTGGAAATATTTGATGGTGCAGATTTCAGGGCTTAGGAGAAACATGGAAGTTTCAACCAGTGAAATAATTAAATATATGAAATATGATTTGTTTTGAGATGGTATACACAAAGCAAGTAAATCATAAGACAATCTGAAGATCTAAGTTTTCAGACATATTATATCAGCAAAAAAAGAGAATGGTGTCCTAGTATAGATTTGTGATGCTAAAAAATTCAGTAAGAAGATAAAGTAATTCACCAAAGAAATTGACTTAAAGCCAGAACTAAGACTATGACCCCAAAGGAGAGGAATGTTTAACACATGACTCTAATCTACCTGCTTTTCATGTAAGTATTTCTGATTAAGGTCCAACTTATACTGAGAAAAGAAACTCTCACTATATCACTTAGGATTAGTTTTGGCTGTGAGGAACAGATATTCAAAAAACCATAGCTAAAACAAGACAGAATGTTATCTCTCTGACACATAAAGTTCAGAGGTAGATCATCTAGACCTGCTCTGGCAGCTTTGGTCCATGATGTCTTTAGAATACTGGTCTAACTCTACTCTTGCATTCTGTCATGCTTGTCCTCCATTCCCAAGGTCTTTAAAATTTGAAATGAAATAGTCCTTTCCAGCTTTCATGCACACATTACAACCAACAGGAAGGAAGTGGGGATGATGAAGAGCGGACAAAGTCTGCATTCCAGCCATATTTGAGGAAGGTGATAAGCAGAGGAAAAACAAAACACCTTTTCATATATCTCATGTGGCCTGGAAAGTTGGATAACTAGGGAATTCATTCATTTTATAGGGGAACAAGCTAAAAATAGCTGATTTGATAACTATTTCTATGGAAGAAGTAAAGAATAGATATTGAAAGATTATTAGCAGTCTATACCACAATTAGTTTTATTTAGAAAATGACAAAAGCTTTCTCTATTTTTATTCGTGTTTAAATTAATTTAAAGCTTACTTCTTCCAGAGATGCCTCCTATGTACAAAGACTGGAAAACCTGCTGCTGTTTCCAATATTTTCTGAGGCTCCCGGGGGATTCTTTGCCTATATGGGCATGTTTTGCCTCAGAAGAACCAAGAAACCATGCCACAAATTACTTTTATCATAAAGGCCCACGATGCCATGAACATTTACTTATATTTTTTTGTCATATTTGTTTATGGGTTTATTAATATATTGAATACCTATTATCTCAAACATGAACTTAGTCATAAATGTTGGAACTGCAGATTTGACTCCTGGTCAAAATCCTATGTGTGATTTTTTCAGTTCCAGCCATAGGCTTTACCTGGCAGAACTCATGGGGGAAAGCTGACCGCCCCACAGTAGACATGGAGTTACAATCAAAGACAGATTCCCCAGTGCCCTTACACATATTTGAATTCTTAACCCAAGGCCTTCCTTAAGTACATCTGCTGAGACCTCCTTATGGGGGGATGAGGTGGAGAATTTTAAGACAGATCTCTTAACTCTGACTTAGAAATCAGTACTTTTCCACTCTTAGCTCCCATTCTCCCCTATCCTCCCAGCCCCTGGGAAAATAAAACTGCAGGTTTTTGTTTGTGACTCCCTCAGCAGTGCGCTGGCTGGTCTGTCTTACCCTTGATCACTGATGCAATTTCTTGGAAAAATGTAATATGGGAGTGCATGTCTTTCTTCAGTTTACCCTCTTGCATTTTCTATTGCAGGAAGTGATTAAAGACTTCAGTATTACTTCTCTTTTGGCTTGATTGTTGTCTTAATCAGTTACCTTTGGCACCTGGCAGCTCAGCTCAGCTCTTGACAAAAACACTATGCTTTGAGATCAGATATAGTTCATCATCTTTCCATAAACCTTTTTCTCCTGCTGTCCATTTTAATAATGATACCACCAAGCTACCTAGGGGTAATGCTTTATACATTATTCTTTCAGCCAATGCATTCCATCAAATACTATTGACCCAACTCATTCATCAGTGGAATCTCTCTGGATTAGACTGTAAAACACTACCCAATTAATTTCTATCTATCCCTTCACCCTCAGTCTGCTCTATTCCCCTCCTTCCCTCAAAGCTAAGAAATTCTACTGCTATTATCCTTAAGATAGGGCTATTACAACATGAACTTTAGGAAACTAACCTAATATTTAGCTTTAGGGTTCAAAAGCATAGATGACAATGATAATAGCTTTGAGATGAAAGTATCTCTGAATGGAAAGCACCCGGTCTTTGGAGTGTCAAGTACGCACCCAGGTTCTAGCCTAAGCAATATGTACAGAGGAATTGTGATTATTTACACACAATAAGTTCTGGGAGGGGAGGAGGGTAAGAGAGAAAAGCAGTAGCCTTGGCCTCCAGCATGTCTTGAAACCCTAGGGGGTTAGAACTCCTCAAGATGATTGGAGAGGCAAGAACAGACAGCTGATTTGCATCATTACCTGATTGTAATCTAGAGGGTAATACCTTTAAAACTTTTCCCATGCCATCTTGATGGCCCAAGAGTAAAACATAAGAAGCTGTTATGACAAGTTCTATATAGACAGGCCCTGAGGCAGAGCCTGAAATATTCCAACAATTTGGGTGAATATCCAAATTTCATTTTCTCTTCTGAAGATTTTGTGGAATTAGATGAATGAGAGCATAAGCTATGAGGTCTTTCAGTTGAACAAGAGGTACTCTGCTGCTGTCTGATTGGACGTTGTTACTGGAAAACATGAGGAAATATATCAAGTTCCAATGAGGATAAATGCATTAGCACTTGAGACTATTGTCCCCACCCCATCACCTAGTAGCTTTGGAAGCGCAATGAAAGAATAGAGTGAGATGGCCACATTGAAGCTGGCAGGAAACAAAAGCATAAGAAGAGAAGGTGCTCCTTGGTCACTGAGATCCTTACACCCCCTTTCTATTTATTGTCTTGCTCTTACATAAGCACCAATTCCAACCAACAATACAAACCTCAAGTTGGGGTCAAAGGAGAAGAGTCAGTTTATACTACTAAGATGAAAGATCACCTAAGATATAAAGTATATTTACATCTTTTAAAATGATATTTATATTTTGTAAAAACAAGTATAAGATATAAAGAATATTTACATCTTTTAAAATGATATTTATATTTTGTAAAAACAAGTTTGTTAGGTACTCATCTGTTACATATCCATTTTTATTCATATTTTTCCCCTTTACCCTAAATCAGATCTTCATCATCTTTCACTGAGAACATAGCTCATGGAGCTTCCAGCATTGCCTGTGCACATATTTATTTACAGGTTACCAACAGAGCCCAACAGAAGATATATCTGTTGAAGTTTCTGCTTTGATTTCCACCCTGGATCAAGTGATGCCTCTGGTCTTTGCCTAAATCCTTTGTACCAGAGACCACTTCTCTCTTCCTCTTCTTTCTCCTTCTTCTCCTCTACTTCCTCCTCCTCCTCCTCTTCCTCCTTTTAATTGTTCAATACTACAATGGTTGCAGGGTTCATGTTGTATAATAATTGTTTACTTAATTTCTTTCCTCACCAGAAGATCTTTGAGGTGAAGGAGTGTGCCTTATGGAATTAATTTCAGTACCTAATACACAATATATGCATCATAAATTTTTATGAAAGTAATAAATAAAAGAAAAACAGGTAACTCAACATTCTCCTTGAAATTTGGAGTTTTAGTAAATCCATAGACTAACTATCATGGCTTATCTAAAAAAAAAGAGGCTAGGGAAAGAGATGCCTACACTGAATTTCAAAGGAAAAGATGTGGGAGGAAAAGTCCTCTAAATCTACACTTGCCACTTTACTAGCAACAATGGAAAATAAGCCAGAGAGTGTTTGTGAATATTTCTAAATTTTCAACTATATTCTTTTTAAAAATTAGATTCCCCCTAATATAATATTAAAATGCTCTATTTTAATTAACAATTAATTGTTTTTACTCCATAGTACCTAAGTAGGTGCTTGAAAATGGTAACATAAGGAAAATTTCTCTACTGAATTTATAACCTGAAAGCAGATCAATAAACCAAACCAAAACAAAATAGTAGACATTTACCTAATTCACATACCACTTCTCCAAACAGCAACAAATTTTGTTTCAATTTTTAAAAACTAGGAAAGTTTTGTGTGCCTGTTATAGGTGTTAAAAATGGTCCCCAATGAATCATGCCTCCCAAGGAATCACACTCCTTTGCAATTTCTTTGCTGTTCTGTCATCAAGAGATGGGGTAGATTTGTGCTGGCCTTGTGACTCTCTTTTACCAATACAGTGCTGGGAATGATGTTCTGGAGCTTCTGAGACCAAAATTTAAGAGGCCTTTAGCTTCTGCTTTCACTCAGGCGAAAGACAGCCACCATGTAAAGAAGTCCGGTTGTAGAGGAGGCCATCCCATTGTGGAGAGAAGCCAGGTGGGGAAAGAGACTCGGGATTAAGAACATAGTGGAGGGAGAGGCCCTGTTGAATGGAACCAAAGCCTGAGATAGGAGAACCCAGACAATACCAGCAAAGAAGAGCAGCCCAGGTCTCCCAGCCAATCTTCGCCTATTTGTGTTGACTCCAAGGGTGGTCCTGTAAATTCATTTTTTAATGTCTAAATAATAATTTATCTATGTGATTTTTGTATGGATACTGATATCTTCTATAATATATACACATACTTGTGTGTCTCAATGTTAAGAAACAGAAATAATTTTACTATTATAAAATGCCATACATGTAGACAAGAACTAAATGACTTCCTTTTATCTAAATAAAATACATAAATCATATTTCAAAAAATATTTAAATATATGAAATACTTGAAAAAATTACATATATACCAAGTGAAAAATTTATGTACACATCATATGCATCATAAGGAACATAACTGCTGTTCAAATTTACATTACCTTGTACACAGATTTTATGTTACCGAATTTGAAAAGAAAGATCTAACCAATGACATTCACAGCTCACCAATTATCAATATTGAAGCAAAAACTATTATAAAAGTTGTAAATGTTACATTTAATCCTAAAACAATATGTCCCATCTAATTAAATTTGGCTTATTAGTGTTACTTAACTTGTCTCATCAGTATGGACAAAGATAGGAAAAAGAGTTTGGATTTAGGCAAAGAACAAATTTCAAGCTTATCTTGTCCTGTCTTGAGCCACCTAAGGGATTATGTAACAGATTTTGGTCTCTGAAGATTCAAAGGTGAACTATGCTTCCAGAAAAATAGATCAGAGTGGTTAGAGGAAAGAAAATCAAACACAAGAATCCAATGCCTTTTATTGTGTTTGCTTTATGTTTTATTGTATTTGACCATTGATCATTTCATGTTTCAGTTCACTCTTTTGCTTGCAGTTCATAAGACTTATAGAGTGAAGAGTTAAATGGTATTACTCAAGGATTATTCCTTAGATTGAATCAACCTTGCTAAACATCATACTGTAAATCAGTGGATCTTCTATTTCTCCATTCTACAAAATAAATGTGCCAGAGATAATCCCTGATTTTCATGAAAGCACTTTAATTTAAAGTCATTAGAAAATATAAAAGATCTTAAGGAAATGTCTTATAAACGTTAATTTTAAAGTGGTTCATCTCCTGGAAAAATGTTTTTAGGTCTTTAATAGATAGTGTCTAGGGAGTCATAATTTTTCTTGGGTATATAGCTTATTATATTTTTAGGCATTATTGTTTCATTTTTGTTCAAGGTAAATTTTTGAGGGAGAAATAATCATAGCTGGAGTCTCTTTAAAATCATCCATGTGTTATGATTAAATTGATTGCTAGTCTATAATTTTAATATGAGAAGAAGAAATTTTGCCACTTTATGCGTAAATTGGCAATGATGAATTACAATCAACTTTTCATACATGGTTATATTGTTCACATAATGTTTTCTGTTTGTTTTCTATAATATATGTCTCTGGAAAGAAAACCTCACAGATTTTTAATCTAACCTTTGTTTTGCAATGCCCCAGCAATTCCTAACCCCAAATAAAAGTCAGATAGCCGGGGTTTGAGGCAAGAAAATAATCAAGTACAAGTAATATTTGTGTCTAATCTAATTTTCGTGGGTTCATTTTAATGGCATATAAATCATGAGGCCAGAGCTCAGACTTTCCAGTTTCTACAGTGATATGAATTGGACTAAATTAACTACAATTTAAACAGTGATAATTAAGCACTTGAAATTATGAAAAATAAATATTATAAAAACATATAAAGTAGAAATTTACAAGTGATTTTCATTTACATCATTCTGGACATTTCATGTCCATACACATATAAAGAATGGACAGGTTTCTATCTGAGAGAGAGGTCTAGCCTGAAGTGTCATTGCAGTCCTGGTGACTCAAACGGATATCTGAGTCATCAGTCCCATAACCAGATCAGCATTCCATCAAGTTCAGAGTACTGTTTCACTACTCCCTTTGTGTCTGTGCAATGGCAAAAAAGGTGACAAAAGCATATCAGCTTGCATTTAATCTGAAAGAGAAAGAATATTTTTCTGCACTTGATGGCTTTAGCAGCACAGTTTTAAGGCAGTTAGGTTCTGGTTTTTAGTTATTCATTGTTACATAGAAATTCACCACCACCACCTCCCCACCCACTGATAATAAAGCATTTTGAAACAATAATTTGTTGACTTTTGTGTTCCTATGGGATATTGGATCCAGCTGAGCATTTCTTCTGTTCCACATGACGTTTGATGGGTTTGCAGTCATCTGAGATCTGGGGCTGTGATATCCAAGATGGCTCACTTATAAAGGCTAGCAATTAATGTTGGCCCTTGTCTGGGACCCAAGCTGGGTTGTTAACCAGAGCACTTCATTTTTGCTTCAGATATCACCTCTACCTGGCTTGTGCATGGGTCCTGGATTTCAAGGAAGAGTAACCTAAGAGCAAGCTAACCAAAATGAAGGAAGAAGAAACTGTCAGTTCTTAATTCTCAGGACATCACTTCAATGGCAGTCTCTTGATCAAAACAGTCAGAAGGCCATCCCAGGTTCAAGGACAGGAAAAATTAGTTCCCTTTCTTGATGTGAGGTGTGTCATGTGTGCACAGAATGAGAAGGAATTTGGGGGCCATCTTTGGAGACTTCATATACATGTACTGAAGTCTCAACCTCTCCCATGCCAAGTCTGTTACCTTCTCATCCTTTCCTTTCTTCATTTGTTCTAAAAATAGAAATAAACCTTAATTGAGGCATATTTATTGAGCACCTACCTGTGGTGGACACAACTGAATTTTGCAGGGATGTGACTCACAGATAACAGCTTCACCATACTATGTCTATAAAGATGACATAAAAAGACAGAGTTTAAATAACAAATTATTATTTGCTAGAATTCTTATTGTCTTATGTGTCAAAATTTGGACTCCTTAACATTTACTTCTAAAGATTCCCCTGTAAATGCCTCTTTGGTGTCCCAGAACAAGACTGTCCTGTTCCTGACTACTCATTTTGCTATCATACTTCTTCATTTACATTAGATTACCTGCTAGATGTAGTCTTCTTCCCTAGTAATGGCCATTGTTAATTCCACTGTTTCACCTAGTTTTCACAGTGCAACTCAAACCATTAAGTGACACTTAAGAAAAATTTATAAACCGCTTGATGTTAAGGTAAGTAAAACATTCAGAGAACTTAAAACCCCAACAAGAAGGGGCTATTCTTAGGCCCCACAGACCAAAACTCCCAAACAAGTCATTGCCTAACTATGTTTAGGCCTTTACATACTGGGCTCCAGCTCCTCTCATACCAAAGGAAGAATACAGTATCTCTATGCCTATAAGACTAAACCTAACTTTACCTAATCCCCAGAGACATGAGCAAGACCTCTCTTGAAACCCCAACACCCCAGATTCCCAGTTCTAAATCATTTCCTCCCACTTAGTTTATTTTCAGGACTATTGACAGTCAGAACACCCATTACATAAGAATTTAACACCCATTCCCATGAATATGGCATGGTCTGGGTCATGTGGACAGCTTGCAGCAAACTCAGTATTTGACAGTGTATTTCCCAAATCTGATATTTTATACCATATAACACCTTAAGTGAGATTCCTCATTCTACCTCCTTCTGATTGCCTTTCAACCAGGGGGACTGTAAAAGAAAATTAGATCTGAATTTCTATTCTGGCTAAGAATTGTCTAGGCTGCAGATGAAAGCAAAATAATTGCTTAAAGCAAAACACAACCTCTCTCTTTCTCTCTTTCTCTCTGTAACACACACACATGCACACACATCACAAATACATAAATTTGAAGCATAAAATTTTCTAAATCCAGAGTCAGAGAAAGCCAAACTAAACTCATATTGGAATTATTCATGTCCTCACAGAAGACATATTTAAGTCTTAATCCATGTTCTTGTGGGCATGAACCCATACATAAAGAGGACATTTGAAGGATGTTATCATTAATAAAGATATGGCCAGATTAAATCAGGGTAGGTCTTAATCCATGTAATTGGAGGCCTTATAAAGAGAGTAAATTTGGACGCAAAAAGTAGGATCCAGAAACCAGAAGTACAGCCAAATGTCAGCAGAAACCAGATGAGCAGACACAAGGAGAGAGAGATACTGTGTGACAGGAAACAGAGATGCAAGCCCCTGAACCTCAAGGATTGCAACAAGCCAGCATTAAAACACCACAGACTTTGGGGAGAAAGCATGGCCTTGCTGATTCCATGATTTTGGACTTCTAGCCTCCCAAACCATAAACTAATAAATTCTTATTGAAGGCAACCCATTGTGTGGTATTTGTCATAGCAGCTTAGCAAACTAATTCAAATGACATACTCATATCCACAAAGAACTGCTGCCATATAGATCCTCTATTAAGCAGACCACTTCTCATTTACTACAGAAGCATCTGAATTTGAATCTCTTTCTTGATTCAGGTCTTTCCCAAGAATGATTAATGTAGAATGTAAAACTTTAAATTCTTTAGAGAAAATATAAGAGAATATATTTATGACTTCAAGGTAGGAAAAGATTTGCCTGATATTTTGTATGATATAAAAGGCTAGTCCAACCAAGTTGTCCTTCCCAAATAAAGGAAGGTCTGCCCCAAGACAAATACCAATTTCCAATCATTAAGACAAAAACTGCTTGTAACCTCTGACTTGACCTATTTTTAACTTCAGAAATCTTAAGCTTCAATCTCCACTGTGTATCTGTTCACAAAGATAAAACAAAGTTATAGAATGAGAAATCCTTCAGCATTCTAAGGAAGAAACAGTGATATACAAATCCAGGGCAGTTTTATTATTCTCTTTTATACACCACTGAATTCATTACCTCAATGAGAAGCCATCTCTATCTTTCTCTTTTTCTACATTCTTTCCCAAAGCAGAGCTTATCTTTTTAATACTTCATTCACATATATTATTTCATTATCTCTAAGAGCAAACTTTAAAAGAACCTGAGTTTTGGAAGTGTTGTGTACTCCCAAGAGAATATCGTGCTACCCACTGAGAGGGAACAAAGCCTGTTGTCAAGACCCCTGTTGAGATGACCTGGCTAATTGGCCAGGGCTCTGCACTGCCACTTGTTGGACAGGCCCACTTTGAACACTGCTGAGGAAATTACCCCATTATCAGTGTAATGGGTGGGTAATTTGGACTATTGTCTCTGCCCCAGGATCATTTAAGATCAGGCTTCTAAAGCATGCAACTTTTAATATTACCTATGGCCACTGCTTGATCTGGACTGGGCCTGGTGACTAACGGCTGAGAGCTTTATGTGATTTGAATAATCTATCCAGTGCCAATGATTGTCAAAGATGAAATATCAAACTTATTTTAAAATTTTTCTAATCTTTCCAACACAAATTAACTGTAGAAAATCATATAACAAAACCACTGTGATCTTCCCATTCAATTTTATTTCCTGATTCATTTTTTGCAGTATTTCTTAGAAAACAAGGTTTTCATTTTAATAGACTCAAGCTGATCACTCTTTACCTTTCTGGTTTTTATTTTTGAACCTTGATTAGGGAAATCTTTTCCTACCTTGAAGTCATAAATATATTCTCTTATATTTTCTCTAAAGAATTTAAAGTTTTACATTCTACATTATGCCTTATTCCTATACAAATTTCCCTATGTTGTGAAAAAAGGATAGTTTTATTTGTTTTTGTTTTGTTTTGTTCTTAACTCACCAGGCATAATCAGTGGTCCAAGCCCCATATGTTGAATGTTCCATATTTCCCACTTTGACATTTGTGAAAGACAAAATGCACCAGACATGTAAAGAGGTGATTTTATCCAGGCTATTGCAATTGGGAGAATGTTTATTAGTGAAGAGTGTCTCAAAAGAGAGGAAAGGGGCCTGGGGTTTTATAGGCAGGTATAAAAAGAGAGCAGTGTGAAAATCTTAGGAGAGTCATGAGGAAGGATGCAGAATTGTCTTACCTGGGAGTATCTGTGGGCAGGGTTGTCCTTTGCAGTTAGCCATTTCCCAGAGCACAAAAGTGGCAGGAAAGCCAGGAGGGTACTATTTTAGAGAACAAAAGGGTAGGGTGGTGGCTTTCTTGATCATTACTGTTTTCTGACAGCACAGTGCTCAGGTAAAGTTTAACATCGTCACTTATGATCAAACTTCTGTTTTATAGTAAGTTTTCTATAGGTCTAAGTCTGTTTCTAGGCTATTAGTTTATCCATGTGTTTCTATTTCACCTTCTTAATTATAATAGTTTTTTATTATTTTTCACATAAGGTGAGAAGAATGAACTTGTTCTTTCTGTTCACAATTATCTTGGCTCTTCCTTTTTCTTTGTCAAGTTCTACAAAAACAAGTTGTGACTTTTATTGATTATATATTGAACTTACTGATTAATTTTGAAAAATTGACAACCTTATTACATTAAATCTTTCCATACATTATTCTAGTTTTGGCTTGTTTTTCTATTACTTAAATTCGCTATCATGTATTTCAACTAAATCCCTAGCATAACTTATATTTTCTAATTGTTTAATAAAATCCAGTAATCAGCTAAATAAATATTTTAATTAATTATGTTTTGTTAAATTTAGACCATTCTAAATTTAGCTTTAATTAAAAATGTGCCTTATTATCCTAAAGAAAATATTTACTCATTGCAGGAATAGTAAAGAAGAAAATAAATAAAATCTCTGAATTTCTTTTACCCAGAGACAACATTGTCAATATTTTGTGTATTCCCCTTAAAGATATGCATATTTAATATTTCTATATATGGTAAAATTTGGATCACATTATATATATTTTTGTATATTCTACTTCAGTCACCTAATATTACAAAGTATAAAGAGACCTATATTATACTATCATATGGATATGAAATAATCATTCATTTCCACTTCATTGCTCATTTGGGTTGTATTTAATCTTTGCTATTATAAATAATATGTGTGCATAATAACTGTAAATAATTCTTGGTAAGTCTGTTTAATTCCTTAGGACAGTGATTGGCAAACTATGGCCTGCTGCCTATTTTTGTAAATAAAGTTTTATCAGAACACTGCCAGCCTCATTTGCTTACATATTGTCTATGATTGCTTGCATGCTAAAATAGCAGAGTTGAGTAGTTGGGACAGAAATCATATTTAGACCATAAAGCCTGAAATAGAACTAACTGGTCCTTTAAGGAACAAAGTCTGCTGATTCCTACCTTAGGGTAAAATTCTAGATGTGAAATTTCTTGGTGTAGGTATATGCATAAGTTTATAATGTCTAATACACTTGGTAAATTTTCTCCCTGATGATCTAAATTTTGTGGTAATATTGTATGAGTGCCTGTCTCAAAGCACACTTACCAGGATTGAATGTTTAAATGTAAACTTTTAGAGACTGGCTTTTATTCTGCTCTACTAGTAGATTTGGTCAAAAAACATGATTTAACCATTTACTCACATGTAGAAAAATAAACTGCTATTTCCTTTCCCTAAGAGATATTTTGATATTATTCAATCCTAATTTTTAAATCACAATACTGATTTGTGCTTGGCTCTTTACAAGGTTGTGCTTGTTTGGCATTCCAGAGAAATCACTCTATCGTTAGGTGATGCTTGAAATACTTGACAGCAGCCAAGTGGATAATTATTCATGAGAAAATTGAAACTGTTTAGGTATCACCCTTCCACTGTGTGCACACACAGATCCCCTGGTATATCCCAGTAAACACCAAGAAGTTTGTCTTTTTTTCTGCCTGCAAGCAGATTTTCATCCTTCACCATTAGCTTTGCCACACTAAATCAGAACAAAAATTCTAGGGTTATTTCCCAATAGTTTGTATCTCATCTTCTGTAGAAAAGAATAAAATGTTATTTATGATTCTTTCTGTGCCTGCCTTATCATATACTGCAACTACAAGATTTATACTTATGCATAGAGTAAGCTTATTTATTGGAAAATGAAGAAACCCAAATAATAGGAAACCATATTTTTCTTTCAAGTGGTATAATAAGACTATTATTTTCTAATTGCCTTATATAAAAAAATCCATGGGAAAATGGGGTACATGTAATGTTCTGCAACAAATAATAGCCAATATATTCTTTAAACGAGAAATTACATTGGAGACACAGGAAGATTTATGTCCTTTATACACCCATTTCATTCTACAATGATGTTTAAATTTATTATTTACTTTTTCCTTCTTACTAACCAACAAATCTTCTTTAATTAAAGAATTAGGAATGCCTTCCTAAAGGATTAAATGTCTTTCCTACCATTTTAAAAGTGTTTTGGTTATTAATTAGTTTGTGTTAGGTACAAGGATAGAGCAATATTTATTGGGATGACTTAAGAAAATTGTGTGTTGGCATTTTACTTCTTGCTTTTTTATCATGAGACCAAATACATCCTTTCTTCATCTATTTGGACTTTGACCACACTATTTATTCATGAAAGTGATCCTAGAATGTGGGATCTTAGAGAGGAGATGAGATGTTAAAGACAACTAATGTGCTTCTATGTGTCCAAGAGGGACAGGAAAATGGGAAATTCAGTATATTGACTATTTTACATCTGAGCTCACAAGGATTACTTTATGACATCATTACCTCCAGGCAGGATTAGCCTTTTCCCTGACCCTACTCCCAATCTGAATTAGATGAAAAGGACACTTTTATTCATTGTGTAACCCCTTTTCTAAAGACTCAGTGCTAAGTGACATTCATTTGCGAATTGTGGGAAACAATGCAAGGACAGTTATGGCCTTGGGTGTTGGAGATGTACCCTGCCTCAGTGATTAGTGGGGAGTTTGAGTTTTGCTTTCACCTAACAGAAAGTTCTGGTAATCTCTCTCATTCAATTTCAAAATGGGAATGGAAATCAATTTTGTTGAACTCATACCCTTACCTGTGTATTAAAAGTGCAAGTTCTCTTAGTCCTATGAAATAAAGATCTCTGTAGCTCAGCCCTAGTTTCTGCATTTTTATTAAACCTAGTTAAGTTTTATTTATTTAGAGAATGATTGATAAAGTGCTGTTTCTCCATATGCTACTTTATTTTGGAATTCAGCCTTTTGAACTTCTGATATAAAATTATGAAATCCTTGCTCGTATTCCATTTTTTATAATGTGCAAAAGAAGAATCTGTAATATACTTAATATACAGAATATTTACACAAAGAGTTAAGTGTAATGTGGTCTAAATTACTGTGGCAGTTGATTCAAATAACAAATATTTGAATTCTCCTTGAAGACAATGTTTAAAATAGCTTTTTATTCTAAAGTCTTTAATAGCATCTCTAATACTTGATTCTACACATGCATACATTCGCTGCCTCCCCTCCCCACACATACCAGAATGAATTAATGTATGCCATTCACTCAGTTACTGACACTGGCATAAATGTCACACATAGAAGGAAAAGTTCTACAGTGTCCTTATGATAAGGTTATAAGTTTAGAGAATGAAGAAATAACAGCATTATCACAGAATAATCTTCATTAGTTTGATCAGTGTTAAGTATATAAAAGTTTTGAGTCTTAGCTAATATTATCTTCTTTGCTGTGTAATGTCTTAAACTTTGTCTTTCAGGGAACTTATTTATAAATATTTTTCCACAAGCTTTAGCTTTGCACATGTAACTAAGAAAACCCCAAAATAATCAGGAATATTTCCTACAGGAAGAAAATTTTAGTTAATAATTTTTGTTTGTTTTTAGGAGGCACCAAGGACTGAACCTGGGACCTCATACATGAGAAGCAAGCACTCAACCCCTGAGCTACACCCTCTCCCCTTAACAATTTTGATCTGAGCAAGAATTCTCTTCCGAGGATGTTTCCAGTTGCATAGTCCCTCAAGAGACACTCTTGTGAGCTCTGGAGAATGGAAAGTAGGCGGCAGCAGTTTTGAGCCCACCACACCATTCCCACAGTTTTTCAAACACTAATCTAGCTGCTGCAGTGAAGGGAATTTGCAGATCTAGTTAAAGTCTGTAATCAGTTGACTTTAGGTTAATCCAAAGGGAGATTATGAGTGAGCCTGATTAGTCCCTTGCAAGGCTTTCAGAAAAAGGTTGGGACTCTCCTGAGAACAGAGATTCCTCTTCCTTCCTTCCTGGATCATCCTTCCTCTGGACAACCAAGTTCAGCTCCATTCCCTGGGGTTCTATCTTACTCATCTTCATTTCCTGATTTCCTGTCCTACAGACCTCGGGCATTCTTAGCCCTCAAAATTACATAAGCCAATTCCATGAAATAAATCTATATCTATTGACCTTTTGATTTTGGTTTTCCAGATGTGGTGGTTTGAAGCTGTGTGTTTCTCAGAAAAACATTTTCTTATATTGAATCCATTCCTGTGAGTGTAAACTCATTGCATATAGGATATTTTAATGAGGTTACTTCAGTTAAGCTGTGACCCACCTTAATCAGGATGGATGTTAATCTTATTCTTGGAGTCCTTCATAGGCAGAGTGAAATTCAGACAGACAGAGAGAAAGCCTCAGAAGCAAGAGATTGGTCATGGACAGAACCCGGAAGAGAAGGGGAAGATTAGAAGACATAGCCATGTGCTCTGTTGTGTGACAGAGGGCCCTAAGCATTGCCTTCATGACACCTTGCTTTGGACTTTATTTTAGCCTCGAAACCATGAGCAAATAAATCCCCATTGTTTAATTCAACCCATTTCATGGTATTTGCTTGAGCAGCCTAGAAAACCAAAACATGGGATGAACACTGACTTAGGAGGTAACAAAATTATGCAACCAAGTAATAATTATTTTTTCTTACAATATTTGATCTCTCTATTAGGACAATGAGCTAAGTTCAAGTAAATTGTATAATCTATTTGAATATAAGTTTAATTAAACAGTATAATCTGTTTTACAAACTTCATGAAAGATCTGTGTACATAGATGCTCATTTTATGTACCAAAAAACCTTGGTATCTCTAGCAAACAACATTTAGGTCAAGTATAATGATTTTGAGTTTGTTGTTGTTGTTTTAACTTAACAAAAGAACAATTAAAAATACTGATTGAACACCTACTATGTCCATGATATTATTCTAGATACTAGGGGGAAAATAAAGATGAAAAATATGGGTTCTCATTTTAAGCAATGTGTAATCTAGAACTCTTTAGTTCTCACTCACAAGTCCAGAAACATTTATATTTATATTATTTAATTGCTTCTTTTATCTGATATGCAATCTATTAAATAATAGACAAAGTGAAGGGACTAGAATGGTCTTTGCCCTCAAGGAACTTAAATTTAAACAAATAAAATAAGCCTGAATTTAAGTCAAAGAAGAAATTCTTAGGAGCTATAAGTACACATATAACCCTGATTCATATACAGCATAACACAATAATAACCAACATTTCTCTAGGATTTAATAGTGTTTTCATGTTGGTTAACACTTGAATATTCAATTCCTGGTGGATCAGGGACATTAATTTGTTTGTACTTTTTAAAAATTCCATGATCGCTTAACTAAAATCTGTTTCTGATATTATTTTATGGAATCCCTTTAACTTTCCAAGGTCCCTGAATCTTAGTTGTCTGAAGCTTGGGGGACAATGGTTACAATTGTCCTTTTTTTTTACCTTTTATAAAAGTTGTCTACCCAGTAGGAGCTAAAACATTTTGTGGAGTTCAGCATTTCAGCATTGAAGGGTATTTTGTTGGCTACAGGAGCAGTAACATTTTCTAATAGTTCCTCTCAATTGAATCTGCAATTTTGCAGATATTTGACATGGTAGTTCTTATGCCCAGAGTTCTCTTGCCTGGGGTTTGTTCACCTGGATCCCATTTAGTATGTGTTTAATGTGAATCTATTTCTAAAAAAACAATCCTGCTTTTAATGGTTGACTAGACCAGAGGTGGCAAACTATGGCCCATGGGTTAAATCTACCTCACCACCTGTTTTATAAATAAAGTTTTATTGGAACACGGTAATTCCTATTCATTTATGTATTTTCTCTGGCTGCTTTTGCACTGTAACTATAGAATTGAATAGTTGGGACAGACCATATTGCCTCTGTGGTAGACAGAATCCTAAAAAGGTTCTCCATGATTTCTTTCCCTAACACTCAGGACTGTGGCTATGTTGAGATATTATGCCTGGAATTATATTACTTATCATGGAAAAGGGGATTTTGCAGTTATAAAGTGACTAATAAATTGACCTTAAAATATGGCGATTATCTGAGTGAGCCTAATCTAAATTCTTTAAAAGTGAGTTTTTTCCAGCTGGTAGCAGAATGAGAAGTCAGAGATTCAAAACATGAGAAGAATTTGACCTGCTGGTGCTGGCTTGAAGATGGAGGGGGGCACTTGATAAGGAATTTGGCTGGCCTCTAGAAGCTGAGAGTGTTTGTCAGCCAATAATCAGGAAGGAAATGAGGACCTTAGGCCTACTAGCTTTCATTTTACAAAATACCTGTATCAATACTTGGTCTTCTTTCCCCATTTCCCTTTCTTTAATTATGACCTCTCTCAACTATGAGTTCTGCAGATTATGCTTTCTGGGAAAAATCTCTGAGTCCATGTTTTTTCTAATCTCTATTGGTCACATCAATTCCTCCTCACCTTCATCTCTAACATAGACTTTTACTTCCTAATTTCTTGCCTATCTGTACTCCTTCTGACCATTTTTTTCTCATACAGTATAGCTCTGTGCTCATCAGTTATTGATTAGGTTTAATTTGATATTGTCTGCTCTCATGTCTGTCTTTACACTACCTCGTTCCCACTACCAAGCAGACTGAAAGGAGGGCCTTGTCTTGGTCCACTTTGTACTGAGTCCATTCTGCTCTTGGCCCTTGACATGTGTCCCAGTGCCTACATTTATACCTGCCCTGCTTTGTGCCAGTGAAGTAGTAGTTCTGGAGGGTTTATAAAATAATAAAGAATATTTAAATGGGGGGATTCCTATGCAGCAGGCACGATTCAAAGTATTTCACAAGTAATACTGTTTTTAATCTTCTCAACAGGTTTATAATTACAGACACTTTAACATTTTAATCAATTTTGTATTATTATGCTAATTTTGTATATATGGAAATTAGTGCTTATAAGAATTAAGTAGCTTTCACAAGTTTCCAAAACACCTAAGTGGCAGAGCCAGAATTCAAACAGCGTGACTCATGTCTCATATCTATGTCCCTATAGCTTTAATTAAAAGCAAGTTCCCTTCTTTCTGATTGTCATGTATCTACACCTTTTATATAGTCTGGCAGGTTGAATACATTAATTAACAGACACTATCACGCTTGATCCTCTTCCCTCGCCCGAAACACATAATATTAAAAGGCATTTAAGAAAAGGAAAAAATATTATGGATAGAATTGGGAGCTGCTGAAATGGTTTCCGGAGGATTCTATCTAGGAACAGTGTTTTAATCCTAGGTGATGGTCAATATGTATTTGAATAAGCAAACATTTCTCTGAGAGGGGTGAAAAGAGGTCATTCTGCCTGGAGGTAAGGAAATGAAAATTGTCAGAAAGGTGAGAGAAAGATAGAGATCCTGATTTGGGGCAATGAGATATTGTGGATGGAGGCTCACACTATCCACGGATAATTTTGATGCTAAGTAGACATGGAAATGTGCAGCCACAATTGTTTCAAGCTGCTAGGAGAGTTGTTGGTGGAGGACCTTCAGATACCTTGTCCCCTTGATGAATTGCCTCAGCAGCAGTGTCTCCTCACTCCAGGTCACAATCTTCATGGAAGGTAAGACACCCAATGGCTGATTACCTCATGGGTACAAAGACCTGAACTTTTGACCCAAAGTGGAACAACTCCAACGATGGTTGTCATAAATAAATAGATCTGTGCACCTCACTAGACCGAAAGCTTTTTAAGAGCAGGCATTTTACACCTGAGAACTCTGCACAATGCCTGGTATGTATTGGCATCTCAATAAATATTTCTTAAATATTCTCTGATAAATAAATAAACTAATAGATTTATAAGTCTTTTTCGGATTACCCAAGTAATATATAAATAATTAGATATTAAAAAATGTTATAAAATGTAAGTTAAGTTTAAACTTTATAACACTTGGATATTCCAGCAAAAACTTGGAATTTCTGGCAGAGAACACTATATGTCCTTAAATTCACCATAATCAGGGGAACAACCCTTTTACCTTAAGATGATGGTGTGGTACCCACACCATTGTCTCCTGGAAGCTTATTAAAGACATTAAGCATTTTTAAGGATCATTCATCCTTCATATGTTTTACTTTTTTTATTTCCTATTTATGTGATTTGCCCATTTTTCTTTTGTTTTCCTTCTGAGTTATAAATATTCATCATATTAGTTTACCTCTACTCAGATTGTATATCAGAATCACCTGTGAAACTTTCTAAATTTAGAGTTGGCTTACTTCCACCTCTGCTCTAGGCTCTTAGAATTCTCATTCATTTCCTCTAGGGTGGGACTTAATACAAAATAACTTAATACAAATTTAACTAATTGAGTAAAATATTATTGTATTAAAAATTACAGTAAATAATTCTGTTGATCCTCCATAGCAAAAATTATCACTTTAAATATTAAAGATTAAACTATTGATTGTCAGATTTGTTGTAAAAATATTTACAGTATTTTCTCTTTCTGACAACTGGAAATATTTAAAATTTAAGTAGCAAATTCTATCATTCTAAGGGAACTTTTAAAAGTGGATACTCACCCCTCCCCCAAGTTTTTCAATCTTTTCATAACTAGGAAGCAATAAAATCACTTCTTTTCCAAGTTGTATGATCATTGCTGATGCTTGGATCCAACCCCTTGAGCCTCGTTTTAAATTTATTGCACACAATTTCTTTTCTTTGGATGGAATAAGTGGTTACCAAATGATGTATGAAATATCAGATCAAATTTGCCTCGTGTTGGCATTAAGACCCAGGGTAAAGGGAAGGAGCTTTAGAATCAGATGTACTCTCAACTTCTTGATGGCAGGGACCCGTCTTATGAATCTGTGTAACTCTGAACCTGGCACAGTGACAGTCACAAAGAAAGAACTACTGTTGTTGAATGAATGAATTATTTGGGATCCTAGTCCAGTTACACAATTTATGAAATACGGAAAGTGACCAAATGATTTAATTTCCCTTATTTTCTTTTTCATATGGAAAGTATAAACAATAATCACTTCTTTTTAAGGTTTTTGGAAACATTACCTTAAGTAATTTAAAGTGTCTGAAACATGCTATGCATGCAATAAATAGTAGTTATGATCATTTAATTCCATGCTCAGTTATTAGCTTGGGTTCTACAAAAAATTTTAGAAGATCCAATTAAACTTAAGTTGAGTTATGAAAGAGTGAAAGACGTTTTAGACACACTTCAGTATACTTAAAATTTTTGATAGGAAGTTGTATATCTGTCTTGATGCTTGAGATTGAAACTAGATTTGTCAGAAAGCTTTAGAGGTACTTATTCAGATTGAAATGGGGATTTTAATTGATTTTACTTTATGACTCCCAAGCAAAATTTAGGCTATGTTTCCATACACATTCCCTTTATTTGAACATTTAACTGATTTCAACTAAAAATTGATATATGATGATTTTAAACTGGGCTATTGATTCCACCACACTGAAAACAATCTGTGAAATTTACTGTCTGGTGAACACAAACCAAAATAGTTAATGTATTACAATTAATTCCCAATGCAGCTGCTGTGAAAATTTATTTTTTTCTTTTCTCAATTGCATGGCTCTCACTTGACATGACTATTAAATATAGTTATAGAGACAACAAAACTTCTTAGCATAACTACAGGTCTGTTCCTTGCAGCTGCTGTTCTTGAATGAACAAGAAGGGACAAAGGTGGGGCAGCATGGGTGACTTTCAATGATTTCTTTTCAATACGTATCTATGTAACATATTGGAGTGCCACTACATGCAATAACAATTACCTTTTTTAATTTAGCATTTGCTTCATCAAATATTTGTAAGAGAGAGAAACTCTGCAAATTTTTCTCGAGAATCATATTATCTGCCTTCAAACTAACCTAAATATATATATATATATATATATAATATCAAGCAATGATTCTTAATGTTATGACTTTTTAGGTGCTCAAAAGGGTATTATTATTGTTCATAAAGGTACTTACAAATAAAGATTTCATATGATATGTTTAAAAAGTTAGAGAAAATATATAAGTAGCCTGAAACATACTGTGTGAATTTTACATATTGTATTGGGAATAAACATTTTATTATGATGCATACAGAATTGAATATGTACAATAAATATTTCATGACACCTCATAAAATCTGTTATTATTATTTGTATTTTGGAAATACAATAGACTTGCATCACAAGAACATTTATATGAAGATATGTTTTTTTCTTTTTGTTTAAAATGCAGAGGGCTTTTTAAAAAATAAATCAATTTTATACTACAATCACACATACCTGATGTCTGTCCTTAATAGCCCTTCATAAAATCAGCCTTTAAACTTTTACCTAATATAGAGAAATTTGATTTACTAGAATGTGAATCTTGACTGCTGTAGGAAAATGTTTACAGAAATTTACAGTATTAAAATTCCATCCAATTTCTTTGTACTTAACTGTGAGGAGAATGCAAGGAATATAAATGAATGATTGACTCATATTGGAAGGGTCTATATTTATAAAATTATAACACACTGATAAAACTGGAAGTTCATTAACATATTCTATTCATGTATAAGTATTAACTTTCTATGATCTGATGGTACATAAGAGAAATTATTTTAAGCATAGTGAAGGTTTGTTGACATCAATCCTAATGTTTAAACAATACTGAGCTATCCTGGGCCAAGGAATTCTGTTATTGGAACACCATAGATCAATATTGTATACGAAGACAATAAAGAAACACTGCAATGCTTTATCTTTGTAATCATTTTTCATTTTGTCCTTTTATGCTTTGTTGAGCTAATCTGGGCCCAAATCTCCAAATGTATTGAAATGAAGTTTTGGAAATAGGTGCATGAGAAATTAGCCCAAGGCATGTGTGTAATAGTCAATTTAATACTAGCAGTTTGGCGTTGTTTCCAAAATAGATATTGGATTATGTTTGTAAACTGGTCTGTACCTGGACATGATTAAATTATGATTAAGGCTTTGATTGGGCCACATCAGTAGGACATTGAGTCCCTAGCTCCTTGGTGGGTGGGGACTCACAGATAAAATTACATGGCAGAGCAGAGGAGTGAGTTGGAGTTTTGATGCTGAGTTTTGAGCTGGAACCTGGGAAGTGAACACACAGGAAAAGAACACAGAGGAATAGAGATAGCTCCTTAGACATGGTAGAAGCTCCCAGGAGAGAGACAGAGCTGTTCACCTGATAGTCTACAGCTGGCCTTCTGGAGAGAGCACAGCAGCTAAGCCCAGAGAGAAACAGAGCCCTAGGAAGAGAAGAACCCAAGAAGCCTGAACTCTTGGCAGACATCGGCAGCCATCTTGCCCTAACACATGGCAATCAGCTTTGGTGGGGGAAGTAGCTTGTGCTTTATGGCCTTGTAACTAAGCTTCTACCCCAAATAAATACCCTTTATAAATGCCAACACATTTTTGGTATTTTACATCAGCACCCCTTTTGTTGACTAATACAACTATCTTTTTCTTTTCAGATTTAGACAACATTGAATATTCATCCTAAAAATGTTTATTTTGGGGCCGGCTGTATAGCCCAGTTGGTAGAGCACCGGCTTACCACATGGGAGGCCCCAGGTTCGGTCCCCAGGCCTCTTCGGGCGGGTGGACCACCTCGAGAAGGCAAGCCAATGTGGGAGGGGCATGCCACTGTGGACGGGGCATGCTGCTGCGGGCAAAGGCAAGCCCCCGCGGGTGGGCAAAAAGGCAAGCCCCTGCGGGCGAAGGCAAGCCACCGCGAGCAAGGGCGAGCCCCCACGAGCAGGCGGGCCACTGCGCCGGTGAGCTGACTTGGCAGGTCGCCCCAGCAGGGAGAGACAAGCAGACACAGAGGAACACAGAGAAAAATGAACACAGCAAGAACAAGCAAAAAGGGGGGGATGTATAATAAATAAAATAAATCTTTAAAAAAAAAGTTTATTTTTGGTGTGTTTTTGTGTGTTCTTTTTTTATTTCTGCCATGTTGCTACTTTACAATTTTCTTTGCAATTTTTACATCACAGACCATTCCTTATTTGTCTCCTTCATAAAAATTCTTTCCCTTGACCTACTCACTCTGGTGGTATTCTGAGTTTTATTGTCATTTCACTCTTATTCTTTTACATACTTGGGAAAATTTATCAATTCCCATGATTAAAGTATCAACTCTTTGCAGAAAACTCTGAAATCTATAATCCCAGCCAAAATATTTCCAAAATTCAGACTAATAAGACTAATGCTTTGGAAAATTAAAACATAATTTCTTCTTCCTGGACCTACCACCCCCACCGGCTGCATACCCTCTCTTGTTCATATTTTAGTACTGTGTTTACCCATCACTTTCCGAAGAAGGTTTTCATTTCAACCTCCCCTCCTCACTCCTCATTCCAGGCAGAACTAGGCATTTTATTTTCTGTTTTCTTTTCATTTCTCCTATATACCTACAATGATGTTGGGTGGGGTATTTGTTTATGCCTCTCCCTGCCTTTATTCGATTCTGCAGTCTTTGAGGGAAAAAGTTTTGTCTCATTTATTTTTGTTTACCTAGCAAAGAGCATAGAAGTTTGGTATTTAAAATTTGTTTGATGAATGCATGTTCATTATACTAGCATATTTTTCACTATAATTTCTAAGTGCTTTTATAGAAATTTTGAGTCTCTAATAGGAGGGTAGGATATTTGATTTTTACTTGCTTGAAATTGGCAGGTTTCTTTTACAGTCAATGATTTAGAATTCAATTCCATCTTATAAAGAAAACATTATCAGCTCAGATATTGTTTAAGACAAATTTATTTTGCATTTGCTTTTGTTTTCTGGTTTTCATATATGTGTATATTGTATATCACAAAGTAAATTTATTTTCAAAGAGGCTAATCCCTAGACAACTTTCAACACAGCAACAGTTGGCAGTACTCGAATTCAATAAGAGTTTAATAAAAGCTTTTTTGGATGAATGAAAGTATTTTTGCTTTGACTGTCTCAGTATCCAGTATCAACAAATTCTTTAGAAATACATTATGTAGCCTTGAACATGATTATCTTTTCTTTAGTACTTAGCTGACTAAACCAGGAAAGTTTTGGCAGACATTACAAATCATATTTAGTAAATCTGAAAGGTGATAACAGTTTTATTGCTTCTTCAAGTTTCAAAACCAATAAAAGAAGAACTTCAAAAATTAAGGGGACAAAACAACTATAACTAAATCTAAAAAGGAAACAACTGGGAAAAATATATACAACATAAGTGTCATAAGCTTATAACCTTAAAATGTAAAGATCCAAAAAGTTATGGATCAAAGGCATGAATAGTTATATCATAAAACAAAATATGTAAACAACCGTACACATAGGAACACATGCAAAAACATCAATAGTAAAACTATCGCATGTTGAAACGTCAAAATACAATTTCTTGTCCATCAAAATGGAACATTTTACAAAGTTATAAATATTGGGAGCATTTACATGCTGTTTTTTTTCAGAAAGTACATTTGTACATTATTTCTGAAAGAAATGTGGCAGCATATATCAAAAGATTGAAATAAGCTCATATCCTTTAATCTGGTAATTGCATTTCTAGAAATTTGTCCAAAAGAAACAACCTAACAGTCAAAGGCTAATAAAATTATTAACAATTAAGAAATTAACGTATAACATGTTGTGATATGTCACCAAAATCACTTTTAGTGAATATTAAACATATAACATTGCAAATCCTCATTAGATAATGGCAGTCATAGAAACATAAGCTTTGAGGGCCTGGCTAGATAGCTCAGTGGATAAAGAGCGCGCTGGGATACCACATGGGAGGCCCCGGTTCGGTTCCCGGGGACCTCTCTGAGCGGGCAGACGGCCTTGAGAAAGGCAAGCCGCCGTGGGCAGGGCAAAAGCTGCCGGGGCAAGGCAAAAAGCCGCCACAGGCAGGGCGGAGCCCCCACGGGCATGGCAAAGTCACCCCTGAAAAGCGGAGCTGCTGCCTGCGAAGCGGAAGCCGGCAGCCCGCAAAAACATGGAGGACTGCTGCCCGCAAAACATGGAGCGGAGCCACCCGTGAAAAAGTAATGGAGCCACCCATGAACGGAGCGAGCCGCCACCGCGGAGGGCCGACTCGGTGCGTCGCCGCAGGGACGGGGGGAGACAAGAAGCGAACATAGAGAAACACAGAAGAATGGACACACAGCAAGAAG
>PVKH010000948.1:0-33273 GCA_004027955.1 Chaetophractus vellerosus | reverse complement strand
ACATTCATTGAGCTTCCTATGGCCTAGCACGGTAACCTCTTCTCTTACCTCCTAATTTCACTTTCATTTCTTCAAGGAACTGAAAGCCAAGTCAGAGAGTTGTATGGTCAACCAAAAATTGTAACCCAACATAAAAAAATGTACAAACTAAAATAAACACATGGAGGAATTTTTCCAGAGTTAGAACTGATTGATCCAATGTATAAAAGAGAGGAGAAATTTAAAAAACAGATAAATGTATCATAAATATAGGTGTACATATTAGTGCTGTTTTATAATTAGTAAAGTGTGTGTGTGTGCATATTTGCACTGGCATAGATCTTTCTACTGTATTTTCCTGAGAAGTTTTCTTATTCTGAGATTGTGCCCTTCTTACTTTTCTCATGAAAAGTCCTGTTAATATATGTTATTAAATGTTATAGTTTAATAAGTTTGATTGAGTTAATGTTGTCCCTCAGTAAAAAAAGATGCTCTTAGCCCTACCATGGTTCCCAAATTGATTTTGAAGATTTTATTAGTCTGAGCAATCTAGAAATCTGAGGATCACTATTCAGAAATGCTAAGTAATGGAGGTAGAACAGGTTTGGGAGGGCATGCATGTTTGGTTTAAAAGTAGTGAATTTCAAGTGTAGGGAAAACAACATGAAGATGTCCAGAGGACAGATGGGTCATGGAAGAGAAAGCCCTATTAGAAGATAGGTTACGGAGTTCTGGAGAAGGAGGTGAGCCTTAAGAGTGCTATGAAGACAAGAGTAGAATGGGAAAATAAAAATACATGATGTGGCAGGTTTGGGGAGAGAAAGATCGAAAGGAGCCAAAGAAGGAGGCTGTCCACACCAGGTCCTTATTTAAACTGCTCTCTTGGTGTATCTCTGAGAATATGGAGACTCTCCAAACCATACATGCTGCTCTCCATAATCATTGCAGCAAAGACTGGAGTAGGAACGAATCACCAGCAGTTTCCTTTGGCTCTGAGATTTCTGCCTGTAAAAACTGTACTCCTTTCCCTTCTTTTTCTGGTTCCTCTTGATTTATGACTGATTTGAATAGCATTTGTTAATTTTAGATTTGGCGTCTCCCTAAAACATTGCTTCCCAAATAATGCCTTTGTTTCTAGCCAAAGCCCCTAGGCTTGAAACACCCATTCCTACAACTCTAAATTTCTGGGACACCACACACTAGTCCAGACGCCGACATCTCAGCCTCACTACTCAGAGATGCCAGGGGCGAAGTGCGAGCGGTGAGTCAATCAAACATAAACAAAAATGATGCAATCAGTGCCAAGTCCAAGGCCCTATCGAGTAGATGAGAGGCCTGCCATAAATTACAGAACAAGACTAGAACAACCAGAATAGACTAAACAGTTATAGTGAAGAGGAAGGAAAATAGTTGAGGTAAAATTAAAGAACCCGGGGCCTCCCATGTGGTATGCCGACACCCTATCCACTGGGCTATCCAGCCGGCCCCCACATGAATTTTTAATCAACTAAACATTTTTACTATACAGCCCGTACATTTTTACTTTATCCAAGTTTATATCTATGTGAGATATTTCATATATACTGATTATATACTTTATAGAAATGCTCAGATATACGAGTAGCAAAAATAAACAAAAAAGTACTCACTGGAAAAAAATTACTAAACTTGATGCCCAATGCCTACCTGTATATATCTGTGAATGTACCAAGAGGCTTGCTTTCCGTCATTCACCGATTCCACTGTAGTGTTAGCCACACCAACAATATCACCACCTGCAAACACCCATGGTTCGCTGGTTTGCATAGTTTCTGGGTCTACTTCTGGGAGTTCCCATCTGTTAAACTTTATAGGACTCAAAGCTTCCTTTACTGAAAAAGAAAAAAAGTGAGTGACAATAAGCAATAACTAATCTGAGCATTGCATAATAACAATTTGAAAATTAAGAAAAATTATGATTTGATTACTGTTCTAGGGACTCAAGCAACTGTTTTTAATGAACCATAAAGAGTGGAAGGTTAATGAAATATCTGAATTAACAACACATTCAAAGTGTACTGACTTAAACAACTCACTTGAAATATACCTCACATGTATGAATTACGGACCAAAGATTTGGCCAATGCTTCCGTTCTGGTATTTATGTCTCAGAGGTATAGGCCTATTAAGAAGGAAAGTGCATCTCTTTAAAAGCATAAATAATGTATTTTCTAACACTTTATTTTAATCTAAACCAATTATTTCCTGCTGTTCTTCATATGAACCCGTATTTGTTCCTTGCGTTTCATGGGTGGAAGGTATCATGGATTTGAGATGATGGTCAATCTTTTCCTTTCATAAGATATTTATAAAACAAAACAAGATAAAATCTTCTACACTTTCACCAAATTATTTGCATTTAGTGTTAAACAATTGAATGGACCCAAGAATAGAACGAACTTACATTTAGGTAACAATTTATATTTTATTTCGTAAATATCAACAAATACAAATATTACCATTAGTACTTTGTAAAACTTGCTCTGAGAAATAATATTACAATTTTTGATAAATATACTGAGTTCCAGTGAATCTAGAAAGAGGGAAGAGGTTGGATTCTTTTAAGAAACATCTATAGGAATCTGTAACTGGATACATTATCCCGAGATTTGGAAGGAAAAAAGAATGTAGGTAAAAGAAAAGGTTGATCAAGACAAGAAATGAATAAACGTAAAAGGCACCCTAGCTGATGTAGCAATGTGAGCCAGTGTTTATGACAGAATCATACCCCAACAGTCTCTACAAGTGCTTGTGTCACAATTTTCAAGTATATCGCCTCAGGAGAGACTAAGGGAGCTTCATCACTCCAACTTAAAAGAGAAAATGGCAATTTAAACTAAAGGCAAAAAGTTTGACGTTTTAGAATAGATGAAAGAATCAAGTGGATTATAAAATAATAATAATAAAACCTGTTATTCTGGTATCTAAAGCCATTTTCTTCTAAACGAGAAGAGAAAAAAAAACACAAAATTAATCCTGGCAGCTATTTTCACTTAAAGTATGTTAGAATTGTAGGAAACAATTAAGGGGCTGCTATTGATCACGTTTGCCCCACAAGATGGCAGCTTCCATGGAATAGGATCATTTCCTTGCTGAGCACCATTGTACTACAGAGTCTAGCTCAGTGCCTGGGGCATTGGAGACAGCCTTGATTGGATGGATGGATGGATGGATGGATGGATGGATGGATGGATGGGTCGTCAGACTCGGGTTTTTATTTAAGAATTTGCTGCTGTTTGAATTTATGTTATTTCACCTTTCACAGAGAATAAAATTAAATATTCATGCAATTATTTTCAATACAGAATGGCATTTCGAGAAGTTTTTCTCATGTCTTTAAAGGTCACATGAAAAAAGCCCTTTATCCTTTGTTCCCCATTGCATAACAGATCATCACTACCATCTGTTGACAGTTACTTGAGTTGCAAGAAAGTCAACAGTGAGAATGATTTGTCAGTTCAACCTATTTTAATAATGGCAACTGTAACATACCATCATTCAATGATTTATGTAATGAGTTATATATATATATATAGAGAGAGAGAGAGAGAAATAATTCTTTTACGTAAAAATGTCCTTATTTGTTCAAAACTTTGATCTTTGTCCCATATAGAGACCTGAAATAAACATGATTTTTAAATGAGAAAGAACTCAAAACTATCTCACTAGAAGATCAAAGTTCTTTTATACATTTATCTCGTTTTAGAGAAATACCCCTGAAAGTTAAGCACAGACTTTAAGCTTTCTTTCATAGCGAAAATTATCTCAGCCCTCTTTTAAAAACTATCTACTGAATTTTCCCATTACTCCTTAACATGTTCGTTGTTTCATTCCAGAAATAAATAGTAGCTGAAGATGTTGTTATTAGCTTGTTTTAGAAAAGCTTACAGCATTTAAAAATAGGGACAACTTGCATCAGTTTTAATATCTGATATTTTGATTTGTCAATGTCTACAAAAAGTATTGAAAAGTAGAATATGGCCAACCGATACGAATATAAGAAATGTTACAGTAGGTCAGTACATCAAAGAATGACTGTTCATCACAACTTGAACACCAAATGGTTAGGATCACTTTCCTGTAGCACAATAGACTTTATTTAAGCCTATGTAATACAGAGCATTCATAAATTTATTGAAACTTTGTTGAACCTAATTATGGATCCAAAGAGCATGCTCTGTTTTTCCCTGACTCTTTTGAGAAGTTATTTTTACAATTTAACCATAATTTTTTTAAGCTCCAAAGTATTTAACTCAGAACTCAAATCAAGGCATCAGTGAAAAAAACCCATGCACATTTTAATCATAACTTGTTAGTAAAGAGTTCATTTTTTTCACTGCCTCTCATGAGGAAGACTTTCACTCTCTTCATCATTGTAAATGTCCTTTTATAAACTCCTCATAGTTCTTACAATTCTGCTGATATATTTAACTTAGACTACAATGAAAACAAATCTCAGAAGCATATCTTCTGTTCTGCTTTTATCCAGCTTGGAAAGAGTGAAAGCATAAGTGGATGAAAAATGTATATTTACATTTGCAAACCAAATAACTGCTTGCCATCTCCTATGAAGTGTTAAATGAATATTAATAGAAGGTTGTATTTTTTCTCGCTTGCTTATGAAATTAAGGGGAAGAAGGGATTTTCTGTTACAATCATGCCCAGTTTTCCTACAGATTTTCATGAGACTACATCTTGATGGAGACTGCAGCATATGCCCCAGTGGCTCCACAGTTGAACAGAAAAACAACTTAAGAGAGAACCCTAAAACATGCTTATTCACAGTCTACATTATTCTGCAAATGGGAGAGAAATGTGTTAGATGATATGGTGTCTGAAATTTTATACAGTCTTTAAAAAGAACTAAAACATCCTTAATTCATACCAAACATTCAAGATTTATGTTAATTTTCTGCTTTAATTACTACTATGTTCAAATGAGCTTATTGAAAAAAACAAAGACACTCTGCAGTAGCTTTATACCAAGAAACAGTTTTGAAATAGGAACTTTTAGTCAATTTAATGATATGCATGAAATGATTTTTTTATATAGACTTAATTGTATTGTGACACACAAGTTCTTCAATAAGCCACAGCTTAAAATTGCAGAAACTGTCCCTCAGGGACCCATCACTAGCAGATGCAGATTGCCAAGGTCAATTAAACTGATGTAGCTGTGCTGTCATATATGTAGAAGAGAAACCCACAACATATGACAAGTATATTTCTCAGTATTTATAAAAAGATGTCAAGAACGTTATATTTTAGCACATAAATATAAATTAATTCTCCATAAACAATGAAAGAATACACCAAAAACCATAATGAAGAAGGATTATTAGTATTCTTTGGAGATTTTGATGTGTTAAAAAACAATGAGGGGAACAAAAAATTTCAACATTTAAAATGAATTGTTATTTTGAAAACATAGATGAATTCACTTATGTGCTTGTTTAATTTTATATAAGCTATTACCTAGTAAAACCAAAGCACAATGAAACAAAAAGGTGAGTTGAGGAGCTGAGGCAATATTCACAGCTGAAAGCAAAATCTCAGCAAGATCAAATAAATTCTAATTACAGGGCCAGGATATCACATTTCTGTTTAAATAGAATAACCTGGGGTAAGGAATGGATAGAAATGGAAGATGCCTTCAACTAAGAATATCAAGTCCAGAAGGCATGAGCTTTCTCTTCTCAGCTTCCTTCTGCCTCTAAGTATTTTAATCAATATGCTATCCCACAAAACAATGGCGATCAAAATGAAGATCAATCACTGCATTCTGCAAACCCCTTAAAAGTACCTTGATTATGTGCTTTCTTGCTCCTCCAGGACTTCAATTACCATCTCTGATTTCTCTTTAGCATAGGATAGTTCATGTTTTCTATTTCTCCTTTAATCACCTATTTTGAAAAACATTGGTTTTGTCATGATTCCCACTGCCATTCTACATCTTCCTTTACCTAATTTCTTAGGCTAATTTACACTGTCTATTTTTTCACCATCCAATTTTGCCTCATTGCCTGTCCCTCTGATGAAAATATTGTCTCCATTTCCACCAAATTCACCAGTCCTCTTTCCTTGTGCCTTTCTGTACCATTCAACAATTGGATCAGGCTTCATTTTGAAAGTGTCTTTCATTGATCTGCAGAATGCCACTCCATATGGGCTACCTTATTTTTGAACTGTCTTTCTCAGGCTCCAACTTCTCACCTTCTCATCTTCTTCTTTCCAGCTCTGAAATATTCAGTCCACCACATAATCTGTGTCAGTAATTAGTCATCTTGTACTTTTCAACTTCACCTCTATGAAAATGATCCCAAATTCTACCTTCAGTGCTTTTATTTTATTTTATTTTTTTGAGGTTGTTTTTCTTGTTTGTTTGTTTTTTTGAGGTACCATGGGCCAGGGAATGAACCTGGGACCTCAGTTGTGGAAAGCTGGCACTCAACCACTGAGCCACATCAGCCTCCCTGAGTTGTTTTTTGTTTGTTTTGTTTGTTGATTGGTTTTGTTTTTTCAGGAGGCATGGGGAACCAAACCCAGGACCTCCCATGTGGGAGGTGGGTATGCAACCACTTGAGCCACATCCACTCCCCCTTACTTTTATTATGGCTTGGATGCTCTATTGTCCCTTCCAAATCATCACATGCAGAACCCAGCTCACCAAGCATCCTGGGGACATTTCCAACTAGGTCTTCAACATTTCCTGGCAATTTCATGACATTAAATAAACATGCCCTTTCACTTCCCCCACTTGTGACCACCATTCACACCCTTGCTATTCAACTCAAACTGCTGAGTTACCCGACTCCATTTGCTTGTACCTACTGGCAGGGGAAGTCCATGCATCATATTTCATAAAGAATATGGAAGGCATCACACTGAAAACCCCTTGCCTTCTCACCACCAAAACTACAAACCTACTGGATCTGAACAAATTCTAGCTCTTTTTCTTCTTATTACCATTAAAGAATTGCCCCCTCTTCCTATCAAAGGCCAGTGCCTCCACATGGGCCATAGAATTCTCTTCCTACCTTGCAGGGATTTTGTTTCCTAGGTCATAGCTTGATCAGGGCCAGGAGTAAGATGCGGTGAGTGAGGCGACAAAAGAGCAACGTGTAAGGAGGTCCTCACTCTCAGGTCATACAAATGGAGGCGGTATCTCACTGCTCTCACTCAGTTGTGGTACTGCCTTCCTTGATTTCTCATTGAACAGATGACCACTGTATCCTCAAAGAAGATCATTTTCCCTGCTTAGATGACACCATACTTTCTGCTCTTCCAGCTGTAGTTGTTATCACTGTCATGGACCCAGAAATAGAGCCTTAAAATCCTGGCATTAATCTTTGAGTCTTTCTTCAGTTATCTCAACATCCAGTCAGTAACCAAGTTCCGATAATTCAGTACATCCATATCATTCTCATTTAATGAAGACTGTAAAGAAGTGCAAGTATCACTCACGGATCCCTTAAAAGTGGCAGGAATAATGCTAGACATTTCCAGACAATATCACATTCAGACTACAAAACAACTTTTAAGACAGGCATTATCATCTTAAATGCAAGTCCTTCTTGCCTGCAACACTTTGTGAGAAGAAAAAAGAAAACCAGGACGCATGAGCTAAGAACAATCTATCAACGCTTCACTGGTGGGGACCATGAGATTGACTAAAATAAAGCAGGCAGGGTTGAAGGGACAGCAAAGAATTCTAGGACATATTCTCCAATGGAAACTTTTCTCCTCCAATGGAACCTTTTCTTTCTCTTTTCTGTTAAAACTGAACACTTATACCTTCATATGCTGTCAGACCTTGCACGGGAATCTAATTTAACAACTTGTGGCTTTATTTCAATTATTTGCTTTGCCTTGATTACTCCTCGAGTTCAAGAACGATATCGGAGTCGCTTCTTCCCCAGCATCTAGCACAATAAATGGAACAATAAGGAGAACCCAGTAAATGTGTTTTATGCTAAAAACTGTGATGATTGTTCCATTTATTTAGCATTCATATTATCCTGCATTAATTGATTATTTTTCTTGAAGATCTTACTTTCCTTTAGATAGGAATCCCAAAGATTCCCCTTCTTTTGTTTTTTGTTTTTTTTTCTTTGCTACAAGCTTCTAGAGGCAAACACAGTGACTAAGGCAAGAAAGGCACTTGCTTAATTTGATTTAACTATTTGCTTCCCCTACTGCTAGGATTAGATAATTTCCAGGTTTGTTATGTTTAAAGAATTCAGGCAATGAAAAATGACAGATCTGATTTCCCCCACCCCTCCATGCTCAGGCTAAACCTAGGATTCTCCAAGTTAAATAGAAAGTATGGATGTCAATAATAGCCTGTAACAAATCTTTTGTTTTACTTGCATTCTACTGGGGGTTTCATTCCCATTTCCTAAAATGACCAGCTAATAAATTCATATTTAAAACTGTCCAAGCACTTCACCTTGATTTGCTTATTTTTCTGCAATAATTCTGTCTACTTAAGACTCTAAACTCCTTGAAGATTTGATTTCATTTTCTCTGGAAGATAAATCCTCAAAGAGGTCAGTGTCCTTGAAGTAAATATATGGGGATTGGTTTCAAATTCTCTGTTGGATTCTGAAATGCTGCACTTTGATTTGCTTATTTATATTCAATGATGCCATCTACTTAAGACTACAAACTCCTTGAAGGAATAGATCATCCTTTAATCTGATTTGGACCATAATCATAATAATTCTATGCACATTTGGATGCTTAATACTTCTCAATAATTATGAGACAGTGAAAAGAGTAGAAAGGTTGCTGAAATACTTTATATATACTTTTCAGTGAAAGAGTTTTTTTAAATGCTGCATGATGCCATAGAGTGATATGAATAATTGTAAAAAGGGGTTAAGAAAAGGATTAATATAAAATCCTCATTTGCGGCATTTAAAGCATAAAGAAAAAAACAAATAAAAAGCCAGCAGTAAATTATACTACTCGTAAAAACAATATTATTAAAATATAAGTGAATACTGAAAAATATTTTAATTAACAAAATAAATCAAATGGAAAAGATTCCCTAAATAGAGCTTTAAAAGTAAGTCTATGTGTGTTTGACTGCCATGACTAATTATGTATCCATGTAATGTGTGTTCAATTTGGGCTTATTTAAATAGCAGAAATGCTCATTAGCTGCAGTATATCTGTGAAGCTTCAGTAAACAGTTTAATGGTTTTTATGTTTAACCAATTTCATAAGTTCCTGTAATTTTAGCTTTAGCAGCTCATTAATGTTATTTTTTGATATCCATCTTACAACTTTTTTCTTCCTTGTCAATCGGCAGTAGGCACTTCAATGCAAACTTAAAACAGAGTAAAATTTCATTAAACAATTTTAGTAAGTAAGAAATGCATGACTCAAAAGTATATCTTTTTATATATAGTTCATGTTGTATCGTAGTCAAAAATATCTTTAATATTGGAAAAGGTTATACTGAGAGAGTTCACAATGACAATAATGGCAAGCATTTATTGAGTGCTTCCCATGTGACTGGTTCTGAGCTAGTCACTGTATGTATTGTCCTTTTAGATCTTCACAGAATAAGTTTTATCTCATTTTTATAGATAAGGAAACTTAGGCTGAGATCAGTTGCCCAGGTCACACCCCTAGGATTTGAGCCTAACTACAAATCAGCTTCAGATTATCAACTGGGAAAGCCTGGAGGTTGTCAGGGGCATTTGAAGATACACACCTAGAGCTCAGGAGAGGGCTCTGAGTCTTGGGAAGAGACAGAGTCACAAAGATGGTTAAGGTTCCTAAAGAAAGAATGCAAATGCAGGTGAAAATAGAGTTCTTAAAGTGGCAGCAAAAGTAAACTGAATTAAAGCCAGAAGAGGAATCATCCAGATTTATAGGAATTAGGATATTTCTGAGCTACACAAGCCAAATGAAGAGAATTTCAACAAGTGTCAAATACAAAATAAATCTAAGGAAGATAACTGGATTTGGTGATTTGGAGGTCAATGAGATGTTAAGGCAGTGGTTAAGAAAAGAGTACTTGGCAAAGATGGAGAGGTATTTTAAACTTCTTTTTAGATGGTTTGATAATGACTGCATGGGAAAAAATTAAGGCAGAATACTGCATTCATTCATTCAATTAATAATTATTGTCTACCATGTACTAAATCGTTCTGTGGACACTGTAGGAAACCACAGTTAAGGTACTTGTTCTTGTGGGTTATGTACATCAGTTAGCATAAGATAGAAATTACAACGCATACAAGTAAGTGAACTTGAGAATAGTAAAATGGTTATGGAGAGATTACACTAAATAGCTATCAGGTTAGGGGGATAAGAAACAGGAGAGAGGGGTGCTTTATTATAGGTGGGTGTGGGGATTTAGAGAGGGCCTGTTTGATGAAATGACATCAGAGCTGAGACATAAAAGAGAAGAATGACCCAGCCAAGTGAAGATATGGAGGCAGAGTGTTCACAGTTACAGAGGCCTTACGGAGGAGGTGAGGTTCACTTGAGGAGTAGAAGGGAGGCCTCTGTGGGTGGAGGAAAGGAAGCAAGATGAAGGAGATGAGGCATGAGAGGCAGGTGAGCCAGATCACGGAGGTTTCTATATGCTATGGTTAGAATTTTATTCTAAATAAATTAGGAAACCACTGCAGGATTTGGAACAAGGGAGTTGTGGCAGTTTGGCTTTATTTATGAATTCCAAAGATAGATATTGGATTATGTGTGTAAACTGGTCTGTATCTGGGCATAATTAAATTATGATTAGGGTGCGCAGGGACTCACAGAGGAAACTACATGGCAGAGAAGAGTGGAAGTTTTGAGCTGGAGCCTGGGAAGTAAGCACACAGAGGAGCAGAGCAGCTGAGTCCAGAGAAAATGAAGCACCAGGAAGGAGACAGAGCTGATTGCCTGAGAGTCTACAGCTGGCCTTATGGAGAGAGCAGGGCAGCTGAGCCTGGAGAGAAACAAGCCCTGGCAAGATAGGAAGCCAGGGAGCCTGAACTCTAGGCAGACATCAGCAGCCATCTTGCTCCAACACATGGCAACAGACTTTAGTGAGGGAAGTAACTTATGCTTTATGGCCCGGTAACTGTAAGCTTCTACCCCAAATAAATACCCTTTATAAAAGCCAACAGATTTCTGGTACTTTGCATCAGCGCCCCTTTAGCTGACTAACACTGAAGTGAAATGATCGAATTTATGGTTATAAAGAAGATTCTGGTGGGATTATATGAAAATGAGAGTAGAAGCAGAGCAACCAGTTTTGAATGGCATTTCTCAATGCATCCTTTGATATTTCCCTCAACACAAGGAGTACTGGCTGGCCTTCACATGTCAACACCACTTTGAGATGTTTTTGTAAATTATCTGTAGGGACATTAAGATAAAGTCATCATTTCCTTATTTTCATCCAAATGTTTATCTATCTCTTCAATCATTCAGTATTCAGTGAATACATATTGATCTTTTGAATTAAAATATGAATAAATTATCCTGAAGTCTTATTGTCAATATAATTTAGAAAGAATATATAGAATGAATTACTAGAAGTCCAGGGGCCCAAAATGAGGTGCATATAAGCATATTTAACACACGCTTTCTGTGTGTATGAGAGGAACCTGCTTAGTTGGCATGCCTCTTTAGAGCTCCAGCACCCACCTGCACTGTAATAAAATTCAGATACCATAGTCTAACACCAAAACCATTTCATGAATTTCAGCAAAATATTTTTCCATCCTTATTCTATTTCTCATTGTATGCTCTATGATCGAGCCAAAGGAACTATTCCATGCATTTATTCAACTTGTTCACTCTGACTGGAATGAACTTTCTTGTGTCTGTATTCTCTTATTTCCTACCCAGTCCTCATCTTTATAATGCTGCTGCCTCCATAAAACCTTTTCTGATTCTTCCAGCAGGAAGTAATTTCTCCACCCTATGTGTTCCAATCAGCAGCCGTTAATCTGTTCCTCCTTTAGTCACTCTTATGACATGGCTGTCATGTAAACAAAAGGTTGGTACTGGCACTTAATCCATAAACAGCTTCGGCAGGACCTCTCAAGGGATGTTAAAGTTGGTACTAGTTTCCTCCTACAGCAATGCCAGCCTATTTGGGAAATCTAATAAATTACAAGCACATGTTACATTTTAATTGGGTAACTTCCATATTTTGTGGCTAGATATTAAATATTATTCAATGTGATTCTCCAACTGATACAATAACTTACATTAAATAGGTATGTTGGCCCTTTTATATTATGCTTTAAGCCACGAACACAAATGCAAATTAATTAACAATAGTAATCTCAATCTGCAATACAAAATACATATTACTTAGGCCATTAGTATATAGTCACAATCATGTTATAATTTTACATTGCGATTTCACATTCATGATAGTTTAATGCAGTTAAACATTCATAAGAATATTAGGTTTCAGAATAAGTTTTTAATATACCATAACTTAATTAGTATTTAAAAGATAAATATAATAGTTCATGGTCAATAAAGCACAGGACATCTATTATACTCACTATATACTGAATAATATTGGCTAATTTTTATGATTTTTGTTCCCTGAACAATTTTGTTACTTTTCCATTTTCTATCTTCTTTCCCCAACAAAACTTGTTACATACCACTGCTCTACTTCTTATATGTAATCTTTGATTTGATGGAAAATTACTGATTTATCCACTGTCTCCCTGTAAGAATGCATATGATATCACCACTAGTGAAACCTGGAAAATAAAGATAAGGAAAGGCTCTGAACAGAAGTATTCACTGGGGAAACAAGCCTATTCCTATGGAGTTATTAAAGGGAAGTAAAATAATTACAGAAATATCATGTAGTGCTTCAAATGGACGTCTAAGGCAGTTATAAGTGATGTGATGTTGACTACAAATCATTTTCAATACCGTTATCAGTTTGACCTCCCCTCCTCATCACCTCCACCCTTTAGAATAATTCCAAAGAAAAACTGTGCAAGGATTCCATTATTTTGGATGACTATTCTGCAGAAATCCCAGTACTTACATTAGACTCTATCACTGCATCCTCCCATGAACAGTATATTTTATCATAGAAAAACCATATATCTCCCAGCCAGAAAAAATTCTTTCTGAGAACAAGGGCAATTTTTAAGAAAGCAAGTATAGTATTACCACTAGGGAGCAGAGAATGCTTCTTAGACAAATTATAGGTAAAAATAAATAAGGCAGTGTACCAGGAAGAGTACAAAGGGTCATTCTCATCTCTGGGCCAACCAATACATGTAATATTTTTCAAGCATTATGAAACAAAATGGAAGAATAAGGAACTGCATATATTAGTAAGAGAGGAAAGGTACCCCACCATGGAATAAAACTATCCTTGATGCCATATTCTTCTTAGGATATTTATCATCTGATAAATAGTCACAGCAAAAGCTGACTCTTCTCTTCAAAATTTGGTAGGTGGAATGCTTCTGGATTCCAGGAAAAATACCACATATATTATTTTGCCATACTTTTAAAAAGTAATCTAAATGATAGACTTCAAGAACTTCCAAGTATTAATTCAATCAATGAATAGCCATTGTTCCATGCCCTAAGATATGGCAGTAAAAAGACAGACAAATGATATGCAACGATTGCAATATCTGTTTTTAATCACTCTCTATTTTCTGAGCTCTAGTATCCCATTTCCAGATGGTGAATAGATTAGCAAGTCCAAATGAAATGAATCACCATTTCCCTCAGATCTGTTCTACCTGCTATATTCATGAGTTTTATCAGCATTACGAACACCTAATCCAACTCCTAACCTCTATACTCCATATTCAAGGTCTTTATAAAACAGATGAACAAATCCTGACTATTTTACTTAAGAAATATCTACTGACTCTCAATTTTCTTCTGCACGTCGACCTTTTTTTGCCTTAATCTAGACCTCAATCAGTAGTCACTTAAACTACTGAGAGCAACCTTTTTAGGTAGTTTCATTGATACTAGTCTGTTAATTCTTTTTCAACATGCCACTGTGGAGATGCTTATTCCACATCCTTCACACTTCCTTCCATATGGAGACACAATCACTGGCATAACACTCGTGATGTCTCTCTGTAACTTACTTAAATCTCCAAAAGCTGAAATTAGTTATTCTGATTAGTAAATATGGAAGAAGAATTTAGGCATGCAGAGTCTACCCTGGCTATGCCTACCTTTGAAGCTGCCTATTTGAACACAGATTCTATCTCTCCCTTCATCCTGAATATCTTACTGTGGCAGCCAGAATTAGGTGTGTAACTAATAATTTCTAGATGGTCTTTTATCCCAGGCAGAGCTAGGTTCTGGGGATAGAAGTATGAAAAGAAAAATACAATAAATTGTGCCCAGAGAAGTTTTGAGTGCTTGAGCACAGAGTCTAGGGGTCCAGGGAAAGCTGAAGTCTGAGTGATGTGTAGGAGTTTCCAGGTAGAACGGGGGTGGAAGGAGGGAGATTACGCAACCTGCTCAGCATCCCACTTCTAGATTAAATAACCATTTTACATTCATTTGTAAAAGCTGTAAAAAAATTACACCTTTAGAAAGTTGTCATCAGCCTACTTAGTTTATACATATTCTCGTCTTCATAAATGAAGGTCTGCATTTTCCATTTTCCAGTAAAAAGTAGTCCTTTTTATTATGTGATTTCTACAATTCTCTCCTTTATTCATCCAAGCAGTAAAAATTTATTCATGTCCTACTATGTTCTAGGTACTGTCTACTATGACTACAGGCATGGGTAAAATATAACCTCTGCTTTCCAGGGGTTCATGGGCTAATGGAGGAACAGACATGGAAATGCATACATTGTTACCTATATATGCATGCATATAATATGCTAATTCAAGGTCACATTTGAAATGCTTTTAGAGCCTGAGTAAGCATTTCCTCTTCAGAGGGAATGTCATATGCAAAGGTATGGACTGACAAAATGGCCTCACATGGCCAAACAATGGTGAGAAATTGTTTAGCTGGAACAGATGGGATGGGGGGGGGGCAGAGTAAATAAGGATAAGATGGCAGGAAATTTGGCAACACATTTATGGGCAGTCTTGGGATTTACATGTAAAACCAGGGATCTTGGATTTTCTCCTTGAGATATTCAGGTGACAAGTAGGGGGTTTAACTATGGATGATATCTTTATTTTTAATAAGGTAACTCTGGTAAGTTTTGGATTTTCCAACTCTGAATAATTTTTGAACTATTTGTAATATTCTTTGTATAGCTGGGGTTAGAAACCAAAGAAAAACCAGTTGCAGTGGTTCATTTTAGTGGACGAGTGTGTTTTGTAATGTTAAATGCTGGAATTAGGCGAAGTTACCCACCCAATCACAGATTTTAACCCAATAAGGTAGGTCCCCCTATAGCCACAACAAGTGGATTATTGGGAACCAGCTGTGGCTCAATTGGTAGAGTTCTGGTTTACCACATGGGAGGCCCCGGGTTCGGTTCCCAGGGCCTCCTCAAGCAGGCAAGCCGCCACGAGCAGACAAGCCGCTGCGCGGTGAGCCGACTCGGGGGGATGCCGCAGCAGGGGGAAACAAGCAGACACAGAGGAACGCAAAAGCAAAATGAACACAGCAAGAACAAGCAGCAGGGAGGGATATATAAATAAATAAATAATAAATCTTTTTTAAAAAGTGGATTATCATTCAAAGAAAATTTTGCTGGGGGCCGGCTGTATAGCCCAGTGGATGGGGCGCCGGTGCACCACATGGGAGGCCCCGGGTTCGGTTCCCGGGGACCTCTCTGAGTGGGCAGACCACCTAAGAGGGCAAAGCGGTATGGGCGGGGCAGAGCCGCCATGGGCAGGGCCAAAAAAAAGGTCTCCACGGGCAGGGCAAAGCCGCCACGGGCAGGCGAGCCGCCTGTGAATGGAGCAAAGCCGCCTGAGAACGGAGCAAAAAGCCACCTGGGAACAGAAGCAGACCCACCCACAAGCCAGGCAGAGCCACCTGGCTCAGCGCGTCGCCGCGGCGGGGGGAGAAAAAGCAGACACAGAAAAACACAGAGAAAAGAACACAGCAAGAGGAAGCAGAAAGGGGGGGGGGGAATATGTAACCAAAAAAAATTTTTGCTGAATCACTAAGTGCCATCAGTATTTTTGGAAGAGAAGTTTTATTGTTAAAAAAATAGAACATGTTGGTAACAAAATAAATAAATAAAAGAGGGTTATTAAAATGATATATTGTTTCTCTTTCTATTAGTGAATTACCAAATAAGTATCATTTTAAGGAGGAATAAAGCAAACATATGGATTCCACTTTTTTTAAAAAGCAAAGGTAAATGTAACCATTATTATTGGGCATGTCTCATCTAGTGCCCCTCATAAAAATAAAGCATTTCCCCACTAGGTCTTTCACAACAACTAAGTAATTTTTTTAAAATAATGGACACATTGAAAAATTCCTGAAACCCGAGTGTCCTCAGGATCTTATGTATGCCATTTCTTGACAAACTCCCAACTTCTAGTTCCACCTTAAGGCAAATTAACCTACGGCCTGAACCTTTTCTCACTATGGAAACGACTGAAGCAAAGCTATATTCAAAGATGGTATTGACAGAATGTTTGGTTTGCCCCATAAAGTTTTCAAAAAAAAAATGTTTTCAAAAACATTTCTGAGGGTCTTATAATAAGAGGAACTGATGAGCGATTTTTAAATCTCCCCTCCACCCAACACTCTCTCCTCTGGAGCTAACTGCAATTAATGCTATGGAGGAGTTGGTTTCTGAGGGTACAGCAATATCTGGCCTTAGTGTTTTCTTGTTATCTCTTATGCCTAGTGAGATGAGCAGATTAAAAAAAAAAGTAGGTACTCACGGGAGTATATAAAATCCTTTCCTAGAAGTCACTCATACCCTAGCCACGACCACAAGGCTCAGTCACCTAGTGTACTCCTGAACAGTGCTGTACTGTATTAAGCTGAGTCAGTGTTATTGTCACCATTCATCCTTTCTTCTTCTTTGCAGAGACACAGATTTTTAATCTTAGTTACATCATCCCAAATTTTTCAATCACTTAAAATCTCAAATCATCCTCAAAAGGGCTTTTATCATTCCTTTCAAAAATAAGAATAAAAAATCATCTTAGATTAAGCAAACAAAAAATTTAGCCCAATTTCATCATAAAAGGAAAAAATAAAGTTACTTAAAAATCCATTGCTCTTTAAATGACATATGAGAACTCAAACTGGAGGATTCTAACAACTAAAAACTAGTTTAAAAATTCCTTTCAATGGTATGCAAAACATAAGAACTGATAGTAAAATATTTTTAAAAGTATACGATTCAGTTATAAACTGTAATTTAAAAAATAAAATTAACAAAATGTAATTGAAGTTCTCTTATTTAAAAAAATGTATGTATGTGAAAGCACCTGCTTCACTTATTACAAATATAGGGTGTGGATGACCCTACAGCTCCTTATATTATACCTTTATGATGGTACAACATAACTCAATTGAACTATTAAAATATTATTTTACTCCCCAGTGATAATAATAAAACCTAAAACTTACTAGGCCTCTATCTAAGTGCATTTACATATATTGCTAATTCATTTATTCTTAAAACAACTCTAGAAGGTAGATAACAGAATCGCCCCCATAAAAGACAAGGGCCATTAAGTACAAAGAAACGAAGTAACTCACTTAGGCCATAGAGGTAAGCATATACCAGGCAACCAGGGAACCAGCCAGGTAGCCTGGCTCCAGATCACCTGCTCTGAGCCACGACACTATAGAGTCTCTAACTAGTGCAAGATTCATTGGCTTGTCAAGATTGTAACAACTTATACCAAAACAGAAAACAATTCCACAACAACAGAAAATAGAACTTTTATATTTTCTAAGAAAAATAAGACTTGATAGCAAGAAAAAAATAGCTAATTGTAATAAAATTAATATCCCAACATGAATTGAGTCAAATCAAATCCAAAAATGTATATTGTGTATCTATTATGGCCACATCAATATTCCAGTTACTAGGACTTCAATTTACTAAAACAGCATAATCCCTTTCCTCTTAAGAGTTTATAGTCTAAGATGAAAATAAATTATAATAGGTTTTGGAAAACTGAAAGACATAGCTCTTCTCAAAGTAGACATTTCTAAAGAACCAGAGGATAGGTAGTGTGGTTAGACTAAAGTGCACTCCTCCATTTGTATGAAAGCATATTCAAAGAATAGTAAAATTAGGTCATCTAGTTCTAGGAATGTTTGGAGAAGGCCAACTGTTATGACCTCAGTTGGAAAAATGAAAGTCAGTGAAATCAGTGATAATGGTAAAGGAATCTCTCTTCATCAATTCAAAACTAACAGAAAAGATGCACATAACTTTCACAACTAGTAGCTTGGTTCCAAGCAGAAAGAGAAGTGAGGATAATAAGAAATAAGCAAGACATCTCCTAAACCTGACAATGTTCAAACAAGCAAAAGGAGATATTGGTGTTTCGCAGAAAAGGTTTACCCCATGAAGTTTTCAAAATGCCAGTTAGAGGTAGTTTGTGCTTAATTTAAATCATTCCAGAATAATAAAATCCCAATGTAATGTGATTTGTAATCTTACATCCTTGGAGAGAATGAATGAGAATTTTTAAAGGTGGTTGCCATTTTGAGTTTTAAAGATATTAAATAAGGCTAAAGCTTCATTATATCAAATGAGTAAAAATCAGACACTACTGCCTTTACAATTTGGGGCAGTAGTTAATGAAGAATTCAATTAAATTCTGCACATACGCGCACATAGGTTGTTCTATGAACAGAGATGTTGAATATGCAGTCTTTTGCTGCTGTCTACCACTCACTGTCCCAATCCAAGAAAAGATACAAAAATAAAAGAGAATTAGGTAAAACAATGATGATTACTTATAATTATTATTAGCCTTAGTGGCAATTGAATGCAGAAAAGAGAAGACTGAAAAGATGACACTGTGGTTGGCATTAGTTCATTGGAGCCTGCACAAAGGGAGGCTGAGGGAGAAGAAAGAGGAGTGAACATGGAGGCTGCTGACTGGAGAGCGAGAGGGTATAGATAAATATATTAAAGCATCATGTGGGTTTCAGGATGGTACAGGATTTAGGGAAGCCTAAGAAGAGAGAAAACACTAATTTCCTCTTCTTACCCAAATGGACAGCTTGTTCCTTGTGGATGTAAATATGTGCAGCACATGAAGGTTTACTGACTTTGAAATTGTTATTTTAACGTCTAAAATGCCATTTGCCTAAGCTTTTCTTGATTATCTTCTAAATGAATACTATTCTCTCCACCCCTTTCCTTACTGTTTCCATTCAAAACACAATGTTGAAAATATTTGGATGGGAATAGAAGCATGAGTGCTAATTAGCATTGCAGCTCTTCCAGGTCCCCACACTTGGAAAGTAACTTATTAATGTAAACATTAATGGGGCCTGGTAAAGCAGGTAATTCCCTACAGGGATAATTTTTTCTACCTGGTATGTTATTTCAAATCAGGAAAGGGGAAAATCATAGTGAAGAAACATTTTCCCTTGACCTCTCTCTATGTGGATGGGGTAGTACATGTGAAATGTGAAGCACTGGAAGAAACACACACAAGTAAATTATGGAATGAAGCACACAAATAGGTAAAATTTTCTTCTACTTCACATTTTAAATACTCAGTTAAATCTCCCACTCTACACATACACACACCACACACACACACACACACACACACACACACGCCTAGCATACTCCTACCAAAGTTGCATCTCAGATTGCAATTGCTGTTTTCAATGATCTTCTGAGTCACATTGACTTAGGTTTGTTTAGCAGACGATACATTTTTCTTAATATTAGGATTGTCAGTTACGGAACATAAATTTAGATGGGTGGGCAACGTTGTTTTTTGATAGGCAAATCATCAATAGAATTTGCTAGTTAAGTATCATTCAACATTGTAGCCAATTTTGGTGATGTGTCGAGTAGTAAGACCAGGATGATTTTTTTTTTTAGATAATAGAATGCAATTTACACATTGTTCCTTTTTTTCTTATTGAACGCAATTAATGAATAAACAAACCACACTGTGACTGTGTCTACATATCGCATAAACATCTAGATGAAAAATGACAAATTCAGGCGATCATCCAGCTATTTGGAAACATTTATCTTGATGACATTAAACATCTGGATGTTTCCAAATACCAAGATGTTTGATGTCCTGCAGATAAAATATCTTGATGACTGACTGAATTTTTTTTACTGTTGCATAAAAAAATGTACAAATGCATGCAGATATATTCCTATTTCAGGCACAAAATATAGTTTTAGAAAGGACATAGTAGAAAGTCGTAGATGGGAACTGTCAAACTTGCATTTTTGTTATTGTTGTCTTTAATGAATCTTTGACATAGAGGAACATCTTTTATTTTCTAGTCAGTAAACAGTCATTTCACCACTGTGAATTAAAAATTAAAGTATTTGCAAAATGAAGGCACCAAAGCACCTAAGCTTTCGTCTATAATCATGCGCAAAAATAATGTGTGTGGGAAAAGTATAACACAAAGTGGTCTTAATCAATTGACAAATTATTCAGTTGAAATGCTATCTAAACCTTTCCTTTTCTCATTATCTTTTTTTTTAAAAGCATTTTGCTCTTCCTTCACATGTCCATTTATGCCATCCAAATGAAATGACAGGACTTCAAACTTTCTCAGTTGATAATTGTGATGTTTCTAGTGATGGTTTGCTATTGGGAAAGTAGTAAATAGGAATTACATTTTTGCCTATTCATTAGATCCTTGTTAGTCTGAATCATTGAAGATTGACAGCTACAACTTCTCCACATTTTCTCGTTCTATTCTAGTTGGAGAAAAAACCATTCTTATATTGGAAACAAGGCCAACATTATAATAAAATAGAGTAAGTATTTTGTTTATCAGCTTGAAAGAAAGATTAATGTTCTTTTCAATTCTTACCACTTTAAAAATAATTCTCTATAAGCATTAAATACCATTTCTAAGGCTTTTAAATTGTGATTGCTTGTATTCCATACCAGAAGAGAGAAATGAATGCTAAAGTGAAAAACAATTCCCTGAAAGTTGGAAATTATTAAGGCACTACAATAACAGACAATTGCATACACACTGCACCTCCTCAGCACGCTACCTTTAGGATCACTCAGCACTGAGCCAAACGCACTGATGACCACATCAGCTTTCAGATGGACTTTCTGATCTTCATCTTCATCCCATTTTCCAGTTTCATCTTGCTCTGTCCGAACAAATTGCATAGCAACAATTCTCCCACCTTTTACTATAACTTTCCGTGGGGACAGGAAAGGCAAAAATTCACATTTTTCTTCCTTAGCAAGCTCCATCTAAAATGAAACAGAACAGAGAAAACCTTGCAAATGTTTCTTCTCTATACATTATTTGATTTTTCATTCAATTATACTTGCTAAAACGTATGCTGTTTAAATCAACGGGAAGCTTTTCAGTCACCAAAGCTGAGATTAAGTTGTGAGCTCTTTACATTTTGTAAATCGCTGATTGAGATGGGTATTGAGGGTTGGAGTTATGATGTGGAAGTTTATAGATTATGGCATCACAAGATAATTTTCAAGTTTTGAGCATTTAATGACTTGCAGTCAGTAAAGTGTGAGGTTTCTGACTGCAGTAGCCTAGACTCCTTATGCGTTCATCTCTGCAGATCTTTTCTCTTTTTGATCATTCCACATAAGAATATAAATACTTCTGTTTATTACCAGACTGCATATATCTAAGCTGGAAAAATGTCAATAAAGTGGGCTAGCCAATCTGTGCAAGTACATGATTAGAATGATGGGTAGGAGAAAAGAAGGCTAAAGAAACTCTGTGGAACTAAGAAATTTAAAAAAAAAAATTTTTTTTCTTTCTTTCTAAAAGCACAGAAGCAAATATTGTAAATGAAACTTTTAAGAAAGCGATACAAGCTTACTCCTCCTGACCTAATTCCCTGTCCTTCCACATCTCTTACATAATTCATTCTGCCATAAAATTGGGAAACTCTGGTTTTATTTGTTTTAATAGCCATAATGGGATGCCTATCAAGACAGAATGCTAATACTTATTTGCTTACTTCTCTACTCATTGTTTTTGGGAAAACAGGCCCTTTGTCAGTGTAATCCAAAAGCAAATACCTTAGACTAGGAGAGTAATTATTCTTTTAAAAAACGTAAAAATGTCCAACTGAAGGGGTGTGTGGAAGTGCAAGTCTCATTCTCTCCATCCCCTGTAGGAACCACTGATAGTGGGGGCGAAGAAGGGAAGTGCATGTTGCTGTTAAAAGTGTGCAGTTTCAAACCAGGAGCTATCTGGACTACATCAAGATGGAAAAGCTTGATGTAATTTGTAAATTGCTCTGGGTTGTAATCAAGGCATGGACCCGTATCTCAGCACTCTATTCTATTTGTAGAGCTCCAAAGAGCCACAGTGCATAACCATAGAGAGCATATCTATGGTACTAAAATTGCATGGAGGGGTGGAGGAAGGCAATCAGGGAATAAAACACCTGAAAAGACTTCCAAGGGAACAATAATGATTTTTTTTTTTAAATCAGAGAAACATTGATCTATAGTAATACAAACCTTCTAGGTCTATGTCATATTTAGGATACTTTTTAAATATTGCCCTTAACAGCTTAAAAACCGATCATATAAACAACTAATACACAGTATTTCACTTTTGTTATGAATTTAAGAGACTAGCAATTTATAAAACATTGAATATGTGATATATTATAGTTGGAAATTATACAAAACAGTGAATCTGGGACTGGTCACTGGTTCCACAAGGGGGTTAGAGATGAACTGAATAGAATTAGGCTTGAAACTTGTCTCCACTACCTATTTGGTTTAGTCACTAAATCTGTTTGATCCTTAGGTTCCTCATACATAAAATGGGGATAAAACAACTAATCAATTGATTTTTTATGTTATTTAAGGTAATTAAGAAATGTGAAGGCCCAAAATCAGAGCCTAACATATAGAAAGTGCAAATAAATGCTATTTAAATATTTTTAGTTGTTATACACTGAATTCACTTTATCCCCCCAATCATCTTCAACTATTCAATTGTACTTGGCAATGGGATTGTGATTTCAATAGAAAGGTGGCCCAATAACAAAGGTTAAAAAAAGGAAAAGTCAAAGACAAATCTCACACTCCTCTTTAATTTTCTACAAAGTAAAAAAAAACATATGATTTCTGGAAGGCAAACTATTCCTTGAAAAACTCAAATTACAAAATAAATATGGTTCCAGTATATAAGATATGTTTTCTGTATCACTTTTGTCACATTTGCATAATGTCGCACCTTATAACTCATCAATATAAACCAGTTTGTGTTTCAAAAATGTCAAGCGATGCTAAAATTTAATGATAATGCCACACTTGATTGAATAATAATGTCAAAAGTTTATGGTTAGAATAAATCAATATACAATGTGTATTTATAATAGTACTATTTTCTGTGGAGGGCAGAAATAAAATACTGAACCATGCCACACATATAGAGTATATCTCACACAAGGATTTAGGATCTGTTTTGTCCCTTTCTGGTTTTCTCATCAATTTATGCTTAAGATAGTATCTATTATTACATGTAGATTATCATTCATCCTTTTTAGAAAATTTGGCATTAAATTAATAAATAAAAACTGGACACTACTAAAAAAAATCAGAACCCTTTAAGAATTTAAAACAAAGATTATCAATGAGTTCATGCATTCTTTTAAAAATTATTTAGCTCCAAATCCAGTTTTGTTTTGCATCTGTTATGACTCAAAAGGCCAACAACACACTGGGCATCATGATTTATGGATTTAGCACCCAAACCATGCACTCTACTGCTTGTGGGCTTCACATCTAACCCTTTATAGGATGTAGTATTATTTCCTACCCACGGCAGAAAAATTGAGGGTCAAAAGACCTAAGCCATATATTAAGAGATGACAAAATTTAGTTTAAAATCCTGTTCTGGCCGAAACCAAACCCTATGTGGTCTTCATGAATTCCAAAGACAGCAATTGTGGTATATTTGAAAGAACAAATGTTTAAGTTTCTAGTTTCTGAACCACAAACATGACAAATGGGAAGAGGAAAGGATTTAGTCAAAGGTAAATTCACCATCCAGGCGGTGGCTAGATAAAGACTGCACTCAGTAGGCAGAAGAGATACATGCTTCTCAAATTTGAATACATTTAGAGGTACTATGAAATAATGAAATACAGTGTGATGGGTTGAGGCCTTATGGATCCCAGAAAAGTATGTTCTTAGAGTTAATCCATTCTTGTGGTGTAAACCTATTATAAGTAGGGCCTTTTGATTAGGTTACTTTAGCTAAGGCATGGCTCAGGGTGGGTCTTAATTATTTTTCTGGAGTCCTTTATAAGAGAGGGTAATTCAGAGAGGAGAAAAAGAAAAAAACCACAGAACCCAGAAGCTAAAAGCAACAAAACCTGGAAGAGAAGGGAGAGACCAGCAGACACCACTATATGCCTTGCCCGGTGATGGAGGAGTCCAGGGTTGCCGACAGCTGGTCTTCAGGGAGAGAGCATAGCCTGATGATGCCTTGATTTGGACATTTTTCTCAGCCTTGGAACTGTAAGCTTGTCAGCTAATAAATCCCCATTGTAAAAGCCAACCTATTTCCAGTATATTGCTTTCAGCAGCCTAGCAGACTAAAACAAACAGGAACCAACTGATAAACTTAAGAACCCAATATAGTAGACGCATTAATTGAGATTCCTTGAATCCAGAGAATGGACACTTTCAGAAGAAAGGAAGTGCTCATTTGCAAAGGGGATGGTAAAGACATGGAACACATTATCTCAAGACATAAAAGTAGAAAATTAAAACAGAATTAAAAATTGAAATAAATTTTTCTGTTATATAGTAAACTCCTTCACAAAACTCTTTAAGTACAGAAAGTCCAGTATTGATATTCAAACATTTAACACTTGATGAGCAGAAGCAAATGAAAATTCAGAGACATGCCTAGCAAATCCGACCACACAACAGTGCCAATATGCCACATGGAGGAGCACTGAGTGAATTTCAGCTCTGTCTGTGCCTATCAAAAGGAATAGCACATAGTGGTCCTTTAATAAAGTTTTGCCTTGGGGCCAGCTGTAGCTCAATTGGTAGGGCACCAGTTTACCACGTGGGAGGCCCCAGGTTCGGTTCCCGTGGGCCTCCTTGAGCAGGCAGACCACCTTGAGAAGGCAAGCCGCCATGGCAGGGCAAAGCCGCCGCGGGCAGGGCAAAGCCCCCGCGAGCAGGACAAGCCGCCCGCAAGCAGGCATGGCCTCCGCGCGGTGAACTGACTTGGCGGGTCGCCACAATGCGGGGGAGACAAGTAGACACAGAAGAACGCAAAAATGAACACAGCAAGAACAAGCAGAAAGGGAGGGATATATAATAAAATTTAAAAATACATTTAAAAAAAATAAAGTTTAAAAGAAATAAAGTTTTGCTTAATAGAATGAGTGAAAAATTCACATGAAAACCTAAAGGACTTTCAAGTCAACAAGATGACAACCAATCAGTAAAACATTGAGTGAATGGCTACCACACGCCCATGGCAATGCGAAGTGATGTGAAACACTCAGAACACCAGATCATCCTATATTATGGGGTTGATATCAATGAGCAAATGGTGTTCCTAATTACTTGTCAGTTATGCTGCCATCAGAAAATGATGGACCAGATGGATCAGGGGTCTAACTTCACGCAGTGGTTCTTAATATTTTACTGTTCAAATTAACCAACTTTCTATGCTAAGTAATTCACAGAGATCAATCTTAGTGCCTTCCAACACTTACTGTTCATTAATGATAATTAATGATAAAAATCTCTGTGAATGGGAGGCGGATGTGGCTCAACCGGTTGGGCGCCCACCTACCACACGGGAGGTCCCAGGTTCGGTTACCATTGCCTCCTGAAGAAGGCGAGCAAACAATGAGCTGAAAGATGAGAGACCCATGGGGGGGGGAGTGGAGGAATAATAAGTAAATAAATAAATAAATAAATGACCTCTGTGAATTCGGTAGATGAATGTTTCTGCTCATGGCATAAATATTTATTTGTTCTCATTATGGACAACTGGTACATCAGGCAAACACACAGATCTCTCTTGCCCCTATCTCTACCAATAATTACCCAAGGGAATAAAGATGTAAGCAGCCATAGTTTCCATTTTTGAGATTCAATAAATCAGATAGTCACTTACTCTTCACACAGTATGAGGAAAATGAAAAAACTTTCTTTTTAGCTTTGATTCCACCTCCATATTCAAGAAAGATACATAGTTGATTCTGAGTGAAATAAAAATAGCATGCTATAACATGCAATAATGATCATCATTTTAATGATTAACTTTATGTAATGTGATGATTTGGTCTGATTAATATTACAGGCATCATACTGTGGAAATTATGAAACAACTTAATTTACTATAATTAAAAGCATGATGCCAAATCATTTTTAGATTGCATATAGGCAAAGTGAGCATAGGTTATAAACTATAATGAGCAGAACTCAAAGCAGCATACATTAAACTCTGGAATAACTACTAATATGCCAGTGCTTGATAAGTAATATGAGGAAACAATATTCCTTTTAAAGAATATCTCCTGATAGCTAGACTTTTTAACATGTTATCAATTCTATATGAATACAAAGACATCAGAAATGTAATCTGGGATCAATTTTTTTGATAGACTGCTTTGGCCACCAAGAATACTGGACACTTCTCCCTCTCATATCATCACAGTTAAATTTGGCAAACATTCATAACTACACAGTAAGAACACCATTCATTCATAAACTTACCAAGCATTTACTAAGCCCCTTTTTCATACCAAAAAGTGTACTATGTGCTACAGTTACTAATATAATCCCTGTCTTCAAAAATCTCACAGAGACAGACAAATAAGCAATTATGGTCAGTGCGATAATGTATAGACACAGTGTATTATAATGGCACAGCAAAGGGACAATTTTTACAGCAGTAGTGCAGGTCAAGAAAGATCAGTCTGGAAAAGATGACCATGAAAGACATGCAGGAACAAATTCCTGAAAAGGAAATGTTTAGCAGCTGGTATCTATCTCTCCCTTTGGGGAGGGAAGGTATGGAATATAAGAGGGATAGATCTGAAGAAAGAAAGAATGAAGGTTAACTTTGTCCAATCTCCTTGTAATCATGCTACTGGGAAACAAACCACAGGATTTTGCAAGTGAGAGAGCCTTCATCTATGCAATGTCTTTAGCAGAATGTACTTGTTATGCCTAGAATTGCTATGGTTAAAAAAATAAAATCCTAGAAACTATGGATTTATGTGGAATGGTGGATTGGAGCTGCTATTTACCCCAGAAAAACATGTTCTTAAACTTAATCCATTCCTGTTGGAATGGACCCATTGTGTAAATAATACCATCTCTTCAAGATGTTACTTCAGGTAAGGTGTGGCACAAATGGATCAGGTTGGGCTTTAATACAGGTTCCTGGAGTATTTTATAAGCAGAATGAGAGCCATAAAAAACTGAAGGGATCAAACAGAAGCTGAAAATCAACGGAACCTGGAAGAGAAAGGAGAGTCCAGGAGAGGCCACCATGTTCACTGCCATAAGAAAGAAAAGCCAAAGACCAAGGATCGCTGGCAGCCAGCCCTAGAATGCCACAATCTTCTGGGAGAAAGCATTGCTTTGACAACACCTTGATTTTGGACTTCTAGTCGCAAATCCATGAGCCAATAAATTGCATGGCAATTGCTGTAGCAACAAGGAAACTAAACATGGGGTAAGACTCCCTGAAACGACTCACTTAAGAGAGTTAGCTATCTGAGTATAAATGGAGGTGTTTTGTAACTGAAACAGCTTCCTTTGGTGTAAGTGCTGGAGTTACTCACCTTACTTAGAGATCTCATATGCTAATCTGGGTTAGAGCATATCCTTTTGCAGCAAAACGGAGCCTGAAGAATTGGGTTGGTGGTCATGCACCTATTTTTGTTTACCCAACATTTTGCATTTACTTGTATTTTGTAGCTATTAATAAAGAGTGAGCTTTCTTATTCCTGTGAATTTGATTTCACAAGCCAATCTTCCGATTCTGTTGGTTACCAAGGAGATGAAGGAGGATAAAGGAGCTGCAGGAAGAGGCAGCAAATTATGCCTATCCACACTGGATCTCAGATCCCTTAACTTACTGAACAATCTTGAAAACATTGTGTAATTTTTGGTTTACACAGAGAGTGGTGGAGGACAGAACAATTTTGATATGCTTACTATTTTCTGGTATATATAAGCTAATTCTGCAATTATTCTTTTCACTCTGGCAAAAATGTTTACGGAAACCACAAGTCAAGGTTTCCTTTTTAGTACCTGCCATGGTATTATGGAATTAATTGATAGTGTCTTTTCACTTTCATCTTTTCAAAATTGAAGAATCTTGAACATAAAGAAACATTTCTCCATACGGGAGTTGCACTTCCCATTGGATAAATACAGCTGCCCTTTACCTGAATCTTTACTAATTTTATTGTGTAACTACTGAGTTGCAACAACCAGAAATGCATAGGATAATTCAGAGGTCTAGTGTCTTTATATAGCTATTATAAAATGCATCTCTTTTAACAAGAAAAGAGTATTTTTAACTATTCCTTTTTTATGGTCCAAAGCATTTTCTTAAATCCCACTAGTTCTCATTGCTCCTCATCTTGGACTCCACCACAGTCAGGATGGCTCGCTGCTTTTGGAATTTCTCACCAAATGATCGTCTGCATAACTTGGTACCTTCGTAGTAATGTTTTTAATCTTCAATGCTAATTTACACACATTCTGTACAAACGAGGATCCTCTGTATTCTTTTCAACCTGCTCATTCTCTCTGAGTGATAACTTCTACTAATTTTGACTTTTTATATATAACTTAGTCATATTTCATTTTTTAAAATTCTTAACTATCTTTTAAGAAACTGAAAACCGGAACTATTAAATTTTTAAAAACTACTTTCAATGTTAGCTTGATTTATAATGTGATAAAATGATCATTTTAAAATTTTTAATTAAAAATAAAATAATTACTTTAAAACTGTCAGAAACAATTTCAAAACGTATCTATGTACATTCATGTATTAAGTAAATATTTTGAATATTTAATATTCATTTAAAGTCTTCCTACAAGGTTTCCCCATGTTCTAAGATGTTGGTTTATTCAGCACGTGTTACTGAGCTGCTGCCATGGTCAAGAACTGTTGTATGCTTTTGAGTCAGATACGAAGTTGATTGAGCCAATCCACTTGAAGGAGCTTGCACTTTAACTTCTGAGATGAGTATGAAGTAATAACCTTAATTACAAATGCTAGAATAGCAGGAAGCCTGAAGTGCTATAAGAGCACACAGGAGGGAGAGTTAATTTGGGAGAGAACCAGGAAAGCCTTCAAAGAGAAAAATGACAGTTGGAGCAGATCTTAAAGGATGAGTTCACCTTTTTTAAAGGAAAAGATAAACTATGAAAAAGAATGTGGACTCTTCTTTTATACAGCAATTCATGAGTGTTTTTCATTTTTCATGCATATTTTTGTGCTTTGAATTGTATGACATGACCAACATGTGTATTTTGTAAGTTATACAAATAGAGTACTTTTTAAATTTCTCATTTTATAGGACAAGAAAACAAGACGTTGGAAGCTGAGATGAATGTTATTAATGGGAGAGGACTGCTCGCTTTCATATAAAAGTAAACAGAGATGAATAACAAGTTGCAGTTATTTAATAAGACTTGAAGTGACATATTAGTTTAAAATGTTCACTGTTAACAATTCTGTGTGTATGTAGGTATATATATATCCACACATATGTATATATGTATAGAGGTAAACATATATATAATATTTAGGAAAGATTAGTAGAGCTTTTAAAAAAGATATATAGTGTTTAGCTCTATAGATGTTCCTAGTTAATATAATGCAACAAAGCCCTTTGGAATTTTGAAAATTGTTAAGCTTTAAAATTTATAATCTTGAATGGGTGCAAGCTTTTGCTGGCTTCTAGTGTATTTACAGTCTTTTTTTTCACTCACCATCTGAATTATCAAATGTAGTGTTGAAATCTGACAACTTCACCTGTCAGCTTCTTTGATATCCATGTCTTGACTACAGCAAATTTTACCTCATCAACTGACTGGGGATATATTAATTGCAATTCATTTCCAGTGTAATATTTATAGATATTGCCAAAATTTTTCAGTACAAAGTTGCTGTCATTCTACAGGCCTTCCTGTCCAGATTTTATATCATTCATACGTTGTTCTCTGAATGATTAAAATATAGAATTTGGAAAATGGAAGAAGCCTTAAAAAGCATTTAATTACAATGCTAATTTTACAGATGGGTATACTGAGGCTAGAATATATAACCTAGAGCCAAGAGCTTCATCCATTAGTTCATTCCTTTTTAACTATTGTATTCTCTCTCTCATACTATACTGAATTTTTACACCTTTCAAAATGTAAACAGATCTTTGGAACGTCATTTCCATGTCGGTCATAATATACTAAGGGTGTACTTAATATCTTAGTACCAGGGAAGTCCCTAAACACCATTAATTAACTTTATGTGCCTGGGAGCAATTGTGTGTGTGTGTCTGTGTTTGTTTATTTTCAGGTACTTTCGGATCACCAATCAGGCTAACAGGTTTCTGATTACTTTCTATAAAGAACACCAACTTAAACGATGTGCAGGTGCCAAATATTGAAGAGCTACTATAAGCAACACCCTTTACTAAGCAAAATTAAATTTGTCAGCTTATAGAGGTTATTTTCTAGAAATAGTCCCAGGTTCCTATTTCTAGTAATTAAATAAAAACTAGAAATCATCAGTTACTTGAAGAAAAAAGCATGTTTAGCCAGCAAGATATAGATGATACAAATGTCTATGGATGCAGCTCTAACAGGATTATTTGATATTAAAAATGTCTGAGAGGGGTTATAGGTAATGCCACATGAATGATATATTTTGGGGTATGTTGTGTGGTACCAGAAGGATTCAACTAGAAGATGTATTATTTCACATGAAGATGTATTATTTCGGAGTTGCAGTAACATATGAAGAAATCTTTGACTAACAGACCAGGCAATCTGGTACTTATCAGAAATAATCAGGTAACACGAATGATCAAAACAATTGACTCCTTGAATAGCTAAAACCTGTGGAAACAGGCATAGCAAAGTGAAATCAGTTGACATTTTGGCACTAGGAAATAGCATACAAACTCTAAAATAAAACAGAATCAAGGATCTATTATGTTTTGTGCTATTGGGAAATTGACTATGTGAACAATAGATTACTGAACTATTCTTTGTGTGTTATTAAAATAACTTTGTATGGTACCTTTTAAAAACTACAAAATCCTTCCTCGACCTTATCCTCTAAACTTATCAACTCAAGCAGGTCTGTTGAGTCCTGACCTTCAGGCCTCCTTTTAGGGATTCCCAACTGCCTAAAGCATTCTTGCAGTTCTATCTGATCTGTCAACAGCTTTTAATACCAGCATTTTGGGGGATTCTGTTATCCTGTGAAATTTAATCTCACCTATTTAAGCTTGCAGAAAGTACTGGAGGGAATTATTAATAGATCTTCCCTCATCTTCTTAGAGGATAGTGCTGAGTGATTGGCTGGTTTCCCTAAGGACTCACAGCTGAGAAGCGCTAGTTTGTCAGTAGCATTCTACTTAGCATGTGTTCGAGGCCACAAGGGAAAATGAAAGACATTTGGAATCAGAATTACATCAATATGCTGATGATGTCTCCATATCCTCATTTCATCAAACCTATATCCTTTAGCATTAATGCTTTCTTAACTAAGATGGAAAATGCCCCCAAACAGCAAACTGCTTATGGTTCTAATTAAACATTCGGAAGCTACATCGATGATATTTGAGTATGGATCAGCAGCTTCAGCCTCATCTAGGAACTTCCTCAAAATGCAAATGCTCAGGCCTGCCCCAGACCCACTGAATCAACAATCTGGGGCTGGGGCCCATTGATCGGTCCTCCAGGGGATTCTGATGCACACTCTACAACTGCATTAGAGAAATGGAATGTGGTTTTCCCTACAGAATCTTATTGGGTGATACCTCCTTGGTTTGTAGATTGAAACATTTCTGTTCCATTTATATTTTTTTAGTTACTTACTATATCATATCCATGGTTTCCAGGAATTCCATATTAAATGAAACTGTTTTATAATAATTCATGTTTGTCACTAAAGGATGAGGGAACTGTATATTGTTCTGCATTTTCTTCCCTCTCCAAATTATGCACATCTGAGCCCTAGACTGAAGCATTAGATATGTATACACAATTAAACTATTCAGTGGCCAGTGACCCAACCCTGAAATCTTTTTACCCTCTGATAATGTATTACTTACTATTCATTCTCTTGTGTTGAAGAATATATGGACTAAAATTACTAATTGACATGGAAGGTATTACCCGTTTTAATGCTAGAGGCCCTGTTGGTCATTCCACAATTATCTGTTGAACACTTTCCATGTGGCATCCCTAGGGCTGGGCAGGGGGAAGACTAAAGTGCCAAGAGAGATGACATGGCCCCTGCTCTCAGTAAGCTCACCGTCAAGTAGTTTCAACACCAACCATAAAAATACTTGGTTTCTGAGGCAACCAGCAAGATGGTGGCAGGGTAAAGCACTCCTAGAACCAGCTCCTGCTACGGGGCAGTTCGTGATCACCCAGAGCTATCTAGAGCACTTGTCTGGGGGCTCCAGGAGACCAGAAGTGCATCCTACAACATCACTGAAAGAATGGAAGGAGGAGACTGCCCATCTGCAGAGAAGATTCGTCAGTAGAGCACTCCACGCCACGGAGGCCGGTGCCCACCCTCCAATGGGGGTACAAGCCTCCTCGGGAGCTGCGCCATCGCTGGATTTGGAAGCTCCACTTCCCAAAAATGGGGGAGGAAGAGGTGGTTGGGCACCAACTTCAGCTACTGATTAGTAAATTCGGCTGGCTAAAGTATAATTCTAAGAACAGCTAAAGTTCGAACCTGTCCAAGTCAGAAAGAGGCTGGTGGCCACCATCTTAACTCCATGCCCGACATGAGGGGAAGCAGGGCTGACTGAAAATCACAGTGCTGGTAGGAACCAGCTTCTTTCCATCTAGATCAGATTGCCTCTCTAGCCTAAGCCCCAGGCCCACCTTGGACAGGGAAGAATCT
>PVKH010000947.1:0-33290 GCA_004027955.1 Chaetophractus vellerosus | reverse complement strand
TGGAGATGGGGAAAGTAGAAGCTGTTAAGAGGCTATTGCAGGTCTTTAGGGAAGAAAAGATAGTATCTTGCACTAAGGGGGAGGCAATGGCAATGGAGGCAATTGGATGGATTTGAGAGATATTGGAGAATTAAAACTGAGAATCCATTAAACAGATGTTTGGTGAGTTATTGGCACTTATTGGAACTTATGGGAAAATAGAGGAGTTATTGGAACTAAGAGCAGCAACTGTTGCTTAACTCATTGCTTACTTCCTGCCTTAATACAACTGGATTAAAAATATAATACAAAAAAAAGTATTATATTTTAGTTATAGTGTGTATGTGTGTGTCACATGGACATATCTTTCAGAATTTGTATTAGAAATGAAAAAAACAGTCAAATGGAAAAATAAGAGTACCATGAATAAGATAAGCTAAAATATAAAATTATTAAAGCATTATTTAAAAGTCAGGGGTTAATACAACCACTTATGGACAAGTAGGATTCTTTTAGCTGAGGAGGCTGTGGCCAGCCCACACATATACCACTGGACTCATAGTAGGAGTAGACTTTACTTATGAGGAACTAGAATGTATTGCATGCCCAGTTTTTACACATAGTTTATTTTATTTAATCCATATATTAGTCCTTTGTTTTTAAAATTGTTTCAGATGAAGAAACCATGTTCAGGGAGAGGCAATGACTTGTCCAAGGCCACATTACACAGAGTTCTGTTTTAGATTACTTAATTTGACTCAGAGCCACACAGAAATAACAATATCCAGAGTTTTAGATTTATCTCTCTTATTTGAATTCTATGGGTCAAAATTTACCTGCAGCCTAAATCAAAGAGTAAAACCCTAGAAATGCCATATATTGGAGGTGGAACAACACCTGGCAACCAAGAGAAGGAGCAGGTGAGACGCTGAGATGTTCATATTGTGACAAGGCAGGATTGAGGAAGAGAGATTTTCTGGGAAATACAAAGAGAATTTTAACAGTACAGGAAAGAAAATGTTCTGAAATATCTTTGAAGGAAATGAGTAATTGGGGACAAAATTCAATCATAGGAAGATGAGAGCATCAGTTCAAGTTGTGACTTAAAAGGCAATGAGTGTTCAGTCCAGACCCAGATGGATTCTTTGAGCTGTTGGTGCTTGTTTAGGGGCGTGGTCATCAGTTTTTTATAAAAGATTCAACTTGAGGGTCTTGTTGCTTCAGGGTGAAAAGTCATCAGAGCCTTTTTGGTCTGATTTGAAGTAAAGGTTAAGTCATCCCTAACTTCTTTAAGAAAAAAGCAGTCAAGGTTTCCAAGGGGAAAAAAAAGACTTTCTTATAATTCCTGGGGCTGTAACTTGCTGTGGTAACTAAAGTGATGATTAGTGGGGAGGAAACGGAGGAGAGAGGTGTTCAGTCTCTAATCCACCAGCTGGGAGTGGAAATAAATCACACAGATAAATTCAAACAGGACTGGAACACTGTAGTTAGAAACACTGAAGCAGATGTAATGAACAGGGCATTGGGGGGGAAGGATGGAAATGCATATTATCCTCTCATAGAATGTTAGGGTTTTATAATTAGGAGAGACCAGCGGGGTACCAGGCTGAAGTGAATTGACTTGGTAAAAGTTCGCATATTTAAGGAAGACAAGCCATTCCCCTGCTAAGAAAATTTTGCTGGCTATCTAAAGCTTATAAATAAAGTTAAAACAACATGGCCTTAGCATTCTGATTTCCCATGATCTGGTCTCAAACCCACATTCTAATCTCATGTCCACCTCTATCTCCTGTTCTTTGCATGAATAGAGATGGATTGTGGCATGGTGGATAAAAGCATACATTCTGGGACTAGAATGCTTAGGTTTAAATCCCTTGCCACCAGTTCCTTATTTGTAAAGTGAGGATAATAGTGTTTACAATCACCAAGAGGATTAAGCTCGTTTTAAATATATATATGTTTGTCACTTAAAACAGTACTTCACATTCAGTAAGTTAAGTATGGTAATATCATTTGTATCTTGTATTGTTTTCCTTGGATGTTGGGGACACCATGCTCTGTAGCAACCCATGGTCCTAGCCTTTGATTAGTTCACAATCTAGGGAGGGAAGCATGTACAAGCAGGCAGTTACAGTGTGGCATGTCTTGTGCTATCATGGAAGCATACACAAGTTCCAAAGGGAGAAGAAAGACAAGACACTGACTCACCTGGGATGGATGGAGGGGCTAAGATACCAAAGCATAACTAGGATTCTTCTGGAGGTGGGAAAACGGGGTTGTGAGATGTGGGGCAAGGACATTCCAGACAAAGGGGATAGCATGTGCAAAGCACAAGCTTGAAGAAGCCAGGCATGAGTGGGTACTGGTGGCACGTGCAATGTAGGTGGAGAAGGACCTGAAAATGAGGAAACTTTGGGCAATGAGGTAGCTTCGCACTAGTTAGTGAAAGGCCTTGTCGCTTAAGCTAAGCAGTTCAGAACTCCCTCTTCCTTAAGCAGTTTTAGAGGCTTTTTAAGCAGGGAATGACATGCATAGGTTGGTTTCTTTGAGATCTAATTCTGTCTGCATATCCATTAAAAACTTTCTATGTATGAATTATGTTTTTGCTAGTATTTAATTTGGAGAGTAGTATCTTCATTATATCAATGTTATTTCACTATATAGTTGGTATGAATGTATTTTACCAGAGTGTTGCATAAAGGAATCAGATACTCTAATAAATATTTGTACATGTGATAGATAAAGTAAATGAAAAATCAGAATTTGAATTACTTTATTTTTAATTTATTCTTTTAAGGTCTGACAGCAGCAGCTGCAGCAGCTGCTGCTGCTACCAATGCAGCCATCGCTGAAGCTATGAAGGTGAAAAAAATCAAATTAGAAGCTATGAGCAACTATCATGCCAGTAATAACCAACACGGAGCAGATTCTGAGAATGGGGACATGAATTCAAGTGTTGGTAAGTTTTATGTTCACTGAAAGTTAGTGTGATGATCATTTTGCTACCAAATTACTTTCTTCTCCAGATCAGAACTACTGGCTACCCATTCAAGAGGTTTGTACTTTTAGCTTGTAACACAGTGTGTATTTTGAAGATACCATTTTGCCTGTCTAGCAACATGCACTTTAAATACATAATCAGCAATATTATTTTCATTATAGGATCAAGTTTAAGCTGCAGCTTCTACTATAAACATCAGTTATCATCTTGTATAAAAATAAGTTTTAATAATCAGAATTACAAAATATTAATTATAGGAAAGGTGACAGAAGAATATGTACAAAAAGTCCACAAACTTTGGTTTCTGTTTTAACATATTCATAATAAAGTTGAGAAATTCATTATCATTTTCAGCTAAACATATAAAAATATGCCTTTATGTGCTGCCAATAATAAGAATTATGTTGATGATTAATTCTATCTATAACCAACCACTACCAATTTCTCTTTTTAAAACTACACCTTTAGTTTTTCTTGTTTTTTTTCTTTCCTGAAGTATAAGAAAAGAGAAATAAAAAGTTAAAAGTCACTGTTAAACCAAAAGTGACAGTTTTATCTTTGCAGAATATTCATTTACCTGTGTAATTTGTTTTGTCAAACACATCTTCAAATGTGGGTTAATTTTTTTTCTTGATGAAACCTTTAGCATCTCTGTGTTGGTGTAAACATTTTATTCTGCCACAGCACTGTATTGTTTCTCTTTAAAATGTAGAAACCATACTTAAACTGCAACTTAACCAGAGAAATGTGTATAGTGAAGATATTTACAAAATGCTCTCTCCAACAGATGTGCATGAAGGACACAATCATTCATAGCAGTTCAATTAAATTCGCTTTTTCATGCTGCATTTTTAACAGATTCTTTCTTTTTTTTAAGCACAAACCATAAGATTATTTCTTAAAATAACTAGCCACTCTCTGCTTTCAGTTCATCAACATATAGTTAAGGGTATATGAAGGAATACTACAGATATTAGAAATAATTTTCCCAGCAGTTCCCTGGAAGCATACACCAGACATTAGTGTTAGTGTGGAAAGTAATTTTGAAATATGTACACAAAGTACCGCTGTTTCAGGGATGCCACAGGGCAGCTGCTAATGTAAAAAGGGGGAAGATCAGAATTTTCCAACAGCTACACAAAGGAAATAGAAAAGGACTGGCCATGATGGGTTTGATTTGAGAGTGGGTTACAAGCAAGGTGGTGACAGTTCTTAGAAGGATGAACAGAGGTGGAGAGAGCCAAAACAGATGGCCCCATCATCGGAAAGGGACTAAGAGAAAGGTGGGTGCTTGCTTTTATAGTGATTCAATGGGGACACAAGGAGGGTGGTGGATAAATTGAGAGACTTTTAAAAGTTAAAAACAATAGTGAAGTAAAATGAAGTTAATTATAATTCTGTTTACAGAACTATTAAGTACTCGTTATTTAAAAATAGCAGCCTTTTACTTTGGCCTGTAAAATAAGACACATTTGGACAATTTTTAAAACAACCTCTTAGCCACTTTAAATTATAGTTATCATTCCAAAACAAAATCTGGCTTGTTTTCACAATTTTAGAAGAGTAGACCTAATACAGGCTGTCCTTGATACTTGGTGCTGTGATGAGGGATACTTAAAATAAGCAATTAAGTAACATTTACTATGCTGAAAAGGAGTCCTTCTGTTTGAATTTCCCTAGCAGCAGACCAGAGTTGGCTTTGGGGAAACCAATAGGCATAAGATAAGAGCACATGTCTCATAATTAAACAATGACATACATTTAACCTTTGATATCATAGGATAACATTTGCCTGCTGATTAAATTTTTGCTTACCTTAATTATTTCAGTATATGGACTATCATAATGGCTTAAAAAAGAAACAATTTAAATTCTTTTGTGTTTTAGTTGAAAGAAAACAGTTTTCTTCTATTGAGTTATTTAGTTGGTAGAACTGCTTTTGACACCCACCATCCAACACCAATCTCAAACAGAAACAGAAAGATACTTGAATTTTCCTTGAAGGCATTAATATTTTGAGACTGAGTTAACATTGGTGCTATTGCTAGTCTCTAAGGCATGTAGATCATTTATGTTAGATATCTGCAGCTGATTTGGGAAAAAATGTTTTCATTGTCATATTCCTTCTATTCCCTCATGATATTGTTCTCCAAAAACATGATTTATTATTCTTCCTGAGCATTGCCCACACCCCTGCCCTTATCTAAAAAACAGGCAAAATGAGTTGGAGGAGGGATGTGGTAGAGTGTAAAGGGTACAGGGCAATGGTGGGAGTGGGGGGATAAGCTTGTATAGGTTAGAGCAGTTCCTGAATCCAGCAGTTACTTTATATGTTCCAAATCTTCTTTGGTTCTGAGGGCAATGCCTGCCACTTGATAAGTGGTCAGTAACTACTAAGGATTTTGGAAGGTTATGTAAGCTTTCTGAGCCTAATAATATTCCATATCTGTAAAACGGCATAAATAAGAGTATCTACACATGAGAATGAAGTTAGATCATATATGTCAATGTTGATCACATTATTTATTACAATATCCTTATCACATTGTTTGGTCACCAGTAAGTCTAATTGTTTTGATATGGCTTTTGCTATTATTATTATTTCTCTAAATTGTCCTCCTAAAAATTACCTTCTTCCTCTTTTTGCTGCCACCAATTGCTTCTTTCTTTTGGTTTCCTATTCTCTCTGTTAGGCATTATTTGTCAAGCTACAAGCCTGTGAGGGAATTTGGGGGCAGCTGTTACTCCATTTGGATTTTGTTACACCATGAATCTTGGTTCATTCTAGGAACACATAAATAATCATAATACAGTCCCTGCACTCAAAGGGCATGGAGTCTACAGGCAAGATGACTAAGTAAGCAGGTAACAGAATAGGCTAGGTCCTCCAGGAGCATCAGTTACCGCGAGATTCTTGGGAAATGGTATTGAAGCACATGAAGTCTCTGAGGAATCCCAAGAAACTTAGAGTCCTGTATTTCAAAATGCAAACTTCTCGCTCTCATGAATGTACCAACTGGTTCTTTGAAGTAGTGAAAACCATCAGAGAGGTACGTACTACTTACATGATATATTTTTGCTACTCAGTCTTGCCTAAATCCAGTGACGTTTTTGAAGTCAACCCAGGGCTCATTTTTTTCTCCTGTACTCACCTTGTTCACAAGTTCCATTGAACATTTTAGGCCTTCCTTTGTAAATTTTTTCCTTGGTTGTAAATAAATCCTTCCTGTTCTGGAAAATAGGTTTTCTTTTTGCTTGGTTTGGTTTGTTTCGGCTTGGTAAAGTGAAAGAATTGTTTTGTTATAGATGGCCTTTTCCAGTTTGTAATATGAATCTTAAAATTTACCCAGGAAAGAGGTATTTAAAGAAAACTTTGACACTGACAAATAATTATATCCCAATTTTACATGGTGACCTTGAGCTCACATCTTTCCAGCAGAATGATCACTTTAGGACAAAGTGAGGGCCTCAGGATAGATCAGAGTGAGGCATCAGCACGCTGAATAAAATATATGGCCGTGTCGCCATTCTCCCTCATCCACAATCAATTGGATTCTTTTAGTTTAATATTTACTTGCTAAGATGAGATGCTAGTCTGCATGGTGATAAACAGTCTGCTCCTGGCATCTGAAGGTGACCTGTCAGTTCATATGGACAAATCTCCTGCTTACTGAAATGTACAAAATAAATCATTAAAGCAGGCAGGTGCTCATTCCCAGATTTAAATCACCATAGATTTATGATTTGAATTAATGCTTCATTTGGCCATAGAAATAGATGCTGAGACAAATGATATTGCACTGGTTGGGGTTTCCATACTGTAGCCATCCTGATATTGATTACTGAGATGTCTTTGCAATCTCTTGTTTATATCAAGTACTATCTTGTGACAGGTTGGCTGATATGAGCTACATTGCAGATAAGAAGGAAAAATGTCCTGGATTCTTTTTAGTGGCAACATTATCCACAACATACAGGCCAGATAAATTGCTATTTTTTTGCTCTAAGAACTGATCTACATAACCGGCTTAAAAAAATGTTGCTTGGAAATTGAGACTGGGATATTGGAAAAGGAGAATTTGAAACCAATGAACCTGAGGTCAATTCGACAGTATCTATAGCTGTGTTTTTTATCTATCTTTTTTTTTTGGCATTATGCACATTTTTAAGGATACTTAATTAATCACAATTGGTTTAATCTAAATAAAGGAAACTTAATTTAACTTCTAGTTTTTAAATACTATGTAAATATTGATATACTGAACATCCCTTAATAGTTTAGATATTATTTAAATACCTCCTAAACCTAATATCTTATTCCTTTAATGACAACAAAGGAAATAACCCTTTAAGATAAATACATTAAATATTATTCCCAAGTGCAAGACTTTGTGGACTATAATTTACTAAGTCGTAAGAAAAGGCTGCATCTTTTCTTAACATTTTATTTAAGGAAAACACTATGTACACAGTTTAAAGAATACTCAGAGGATTTAAGAGGGACCTTTGCCACTAGCTAATATCTGACTCATAGAACTGGTAAACAGCTATCAACAATAGTAGATTGCCTGCTTAGTAGGAAATGAGTTCATATCTATTCAAAATGTGATCTCAAAACAGATGTCCCAAGAAAATCTCATTGTTTAAACTATAGTCATCATCCCTTAACTGCTGTTATTTCTTTAAGGAAGTGAAGTAATCTTAGACTTGAGTATTTTCTCTTTCTGAGAACATATTGGAACACAGGCACGAGTACATTGATACAGTGAGCTGCCTACTGGAGCACATTTCACATGCCCCAAATGTATGATTCTTTTCCACTTTTTTTGCAACAGTTACAAGTGCAGAGGAGTTTCAAGTAAAAATAAAAACTTGAGTTTGGGATGAATAGCCGTTTTCCTTGTCAGTATTCCTTTTTCCTCACTTCTGTCCGCCAACCAATGAAACAAAACAAATGAACAACAGCAGCAAACAAACTAAAAATTGGCAGACGCAGAGATAAAATTCTCTTCCCCCAGCTGACCATCTCCTTACATAATATATACATATATATATTTAAAACCATTCTCACAGAAACAGAATAGTTTATACAGTAGTCATTTCCTTTCCTCAAACACATGTGTCTATTTGGAAGGAAAAATTAGTTTTATGATTTCAGGAAAAAGTCTTGGAGACCTTGAGAAAGCAAATAAAAGGAAACCGACAATGCCGGCCACCAAGCAGAGCTCTGCAGTTGCACATTGGATTCTCTGCCTTGGCAATGTTAATGAACCTCAAATCCTTCCTATAATTAGATGAGGGAATTGCTTATATTTTCAAACAGATGATGCTGCTATAATGAAACGATTGACAGGGAATTTAAGAGTGTCTACAGTAGTCATTTGGTTTCTGTTATAAAAAAAAAAAGTTTAAAAAGAAGATTGGCTTTAGACATAGGTCCTGAGAGAGGTAGTAATTTACATAGCATGCTATGACAGGTGTCTTTGTATAGTAAGGAAATAAAATGGAAGACTAGAGAAATGATGGGCAGGTATAGCAATTTTTTGGGGAGGGGGTGTCCTATGCTTATTCTGCTTAGGTTCTTTAAAAGGGGCCGAGACTCAAGAGATGGAGCCGGATTGAGTGCACAGCTGTAACTGCTGATGAGCTAATTGCTCCTTATCTCTCAGCCCCATTCATCTTCATTTTTTACCAATTACTGAGAATTATCTGTGTTCTCAGTTGGATATGAGAGTTAATCCTTTTTGGTTAAGCTGGCAGTACTGTGAGCAGATTCCAAATCGGAGGGTGAAAAAGCCAAAGCAAGCTTGCTCTAAAAATGTCTCCAGTTCAATTACAGTATCACTGATTCATAAGAAATTTGCCATTGTTTAACAGATTAAATATGGAAAGTTTTTTTTGTAAGTTTCTTAATGTTGCTCTGCCTAACAATGATTTTTAAGATCCTACTTCCTGTCTGATGAGTATAATTTAACGATATTAACAGCCAGTGGCTTGTAAACATGGAAATATAAAAGACTACCCTAAAAGGCCAAAAGGAATCTAACACATGAAAAGAGAAATATTTCAGAACTGACAGCCATCAATTTTTATGTAAACACTTTTAATTGATGCTTTTGCTCTCTGTGGCTTCACAGATGGTCAGGAGAGTATGCCCAAACATAAACCTTTTTACGAATGTCACATTAGTGGAACTTTAATGGAAGACCACATACGAATCTCTTAAAAATGTAGGAATCACCATGGTTTGTAATTCAATTGATTGTGAATAGGCCATATGTTTAACATCATTCCCTATGCAAAAGATGTCTTCATATCCTGACATTTCACACAACATTGTTTACCCCAACATTAAAAACCAAGAAGTAGAAATCTACTTTTGTGTAAGTTTTAATGCATTTGTAAATATTTAACATTTCTGGCATTTTCCCCTTCATTAAATATTTTAAATAAAATGAAAATCTGAAGACTAAAGAGCCAATTTAATACAAGTTTAGCAAAAAGTGATTGTCTAAAACTTCTCATAGCATAATCAAGATAAGTCCTTTTAGATGTTTCCACAAACTGTGGTGTGAGAGTAAACAGCAAAATATATTAGAAGATTTAGATTTTAGTAATAATATAGCAATTATAAATAGCATAGCTAGATAGATAAGTCTCTTAATCTCTTAGCTTTCTTGTTTAATGAATACAGAAGTTGATGCCAAATTTTCCTTTTGGTTCCAAAATTCTTTGATTTGTGAAATCTCAATAGAAGATAAAAGACAAGAAGATGTTCTTTACAGCACTTTCTAAAATAAAAAACAAACCTGAAACAACCAAAGTATCTAGAAACATGGCATCATTAAATATATTGCCATATGCCATTTTACATATTAGGCAACCATTACATGTGATAGATAAAGGTAGAAAATATTTATTTTGAATATAAGAAAAAAGGTGATACCAAATTTTTTTAACCTATGTACTGTATATCCATTTCATTTGAGTTTGAAAGAGATTAGGCAAGAGAGAAAAATTTTATGTTATTATGAAAGAATTATGGGTATTATTAAATATATTTAGTAGAGCTTAAAATTAGATTATTTAAACATGACATATGGATATGTTAATATCAGGTCATTTTCTTAAGCTCTTTTCCATGATTTTCTAGGAAATGTATGACATCCTTTTGCAATTTCTCTTATAAAATCTTTTATCTTCACTAGCTATGTGAAAGAATACAAACATCAGTGATGGTAACAGCTGACTTTGTGAAAAAACACACTTCTATATTAAAATAAGAATTCTTGTTCCACTTTGAAAATTTGAACAAATATTCCTAAATCCATTCCTGTATGTTAAATTGAGTAGATCAATAACGTGTACTATTTATTTTCCTGTAATACTTGTTAAATGTATTCCGTGGTAGACATAAGGAGAATGCAAAGAATATTTTCTTTCTTTCTTTCTTTTTTTTTTTTGGAGTCAGTTCCATTTCCATGATGACTTTTTTAAATTTGTATGGACAATTGGAGAATATAATTTAAAAATATTAACTCAACATTTTTGTTTTGGTTTCAATATCATTGATTCCAACTAATGACTGGAAAATGAAATAACCCCAATCATATATTAAAAGATATAAGGTAAATAATTTGATTTTTATCTAAGTCTCCTTATATTTTGTGTGATAATAAAATATAAGGAAAGATAAGATATGTCCAATTGAATTTGTTACATGGTAGAATCCATCACATTCTGGTAGATTGAGTGCCTTTATGGCAGCCTTGGAAATACAATTTTCACTGAGAAATGCCCTGGAAATGATTATTATCCACCCTACACCAAAATACTAAAATGTTTATAGGAACTTTGAAAATACAGCATTCCAGTATATAATCCCCCCAGGCCATCTTCAATCCTTAAGAACAGACAGCACTTATTTTATTCATTAAAATGATCCTCCCTTATTGTATTTGTTTTATATTTTTAACTTCACACGATAAATGCTGTATGATTAAAAGAAACCTTCAGTGTTGTATTCTGTAACGTAATATTTGGTGATGTACATTTTCAAATATTTTATGATGATCCAATATTAGAAAATATATTCTTTGAGATGCTGCTGTGGTGTTCATGTTCCAACATTGTTGTGAACGTGAGCACAATCGTCGGAAGTTTGTAACTCTGAGCACAATGCACCTGTCACCCGACATAGTGTTGCACATTTGCATGACTGTGATTTGTCTCTAAATATTCCAAAGTTCTGCAGGGCCATTTTGTATGAATCATGGCATGTCAAGTTGAATACAAAATAGTATAACTAAATCATAATAACCGAATAATACCGTAGTTGATATGAATGCCTAAAAGTGTCAATTCGTTTAAAATGAAATAACATGGCATACATGGTTTTGTATGCTCCTGATTGCCAAAAAACAAAGCAAAACAACAACAACAAAACAACCTCGGTTTATATTTGGAAGACAGTAAAGCATGGAGGATTTAAATATGTTTTTCTTTAACAGCAGGTCATAATGGAAATACAAACCCTTACATTCAGTGTTGAGAGAATTACCAGTTTGATAATGATTAGGAATGTTGTTATTAAAACAGTATGTGCAGTTCATTTTCAACAGTTTTGAATTAGAGTCTGCACTAATGAAACGGATACGGTTTCCTTCACAAAGGGCAGATCTGTTAGTTAATATCGCTGCAGCAGTGCCTCGCAGACCATGCCTTTAGCTCTATTTGTATTTCACAGCATGATAAGCAAAGAGTGTTGATTTTCAAGGATCCTGCTGATGAAAGGTAATGTCATTATTACATCTTTATCTCATAAGCAGAACTGAGTGGTAAATGATTTTTTTTTCCACTGTTGCACAAAAGATTTCTTGGTTAGAAAGCCTTTTTGATTTCTTTACATCATTTTAGTCTTGGAAATGATATGTTATTATTTAATGTCTGCACAGCAAGCTTGAAAGCACCTAATAGCGAATGGATTGGAAGTGAAGTACCTCCTGCTCACAGATATGGATCTTCTCAGTCACACGCTGTACCAGCTGTCATCCCAGCCATACTGCTGTGATTTAATTAGTCTGTTTATGTCCTTTCTAATAATATTTCCATCTCTATGAAAGGGCAAATGCGACAGGGACTTTTTCCCTTTCTGGTTCTGCAGGCTGAAGAATGTGGCCTAGATCTGATATGTGGGGATGCAGGTTTGAATCACCATTCTTGTCACTTCAAGCTGTTGATAAATTGTTCAGCCAAGAAGTGTACTTACTTCCTTGGGGTCATTTTTGGCCTGAGAATAATAATCTGTATAGGGACAAAGAAGAGAGAATTATATGTATATGTGTTTATGGACCCAGTCAGATGGATAGCTAGCTAGCTAGCTAGATGGATGGATAGAGAGATATGAGTATATATTTTTAAGTTTAGCAATTCACAAGAAAATGTGAACTCTGCATTTTTATCAATGCTATAAAAGTCTTGATGGCATATATTTATGATCATCAATTGGATTCATAAAATTTCAACATTTCAGGAATTGTAAGAAAAAATTTTTGAACTTTTGGATGCTTATATAACAAATTTTTCAAAAGGAAAAAATTTTTTTTAAATCACCAATTTATCTGGAATTTTACTTGGACAACAGCATAGATTGGGAACTTTAAAAATCTTAGTTTAATATGATATATTAAGTTCCACTGTATCTGGGGAAAGAAGACTTCACCGTCTTCGTAAAACATTTAATAATTGTATTTTTTAACTTAAATTATTCCAGAAGACATATTTAACTTTAAAGAATGGTTTGTATTCAAAATAAACAAGCAAATCACACACCCACACAGATACACAATTATATAAATATGCATAAATTAATAAACAAATAAAAAGTGATATGTCTTTAATCTACTTTGATGATTAATAATTTTTACTCAGGTACTATGTCATTTGAGTGATTCAAGATTAGTTCAAAACACAATTTCCTTGGGAACATATTTGATTCTGCCTTAGGATTCTATGACCCTCTAATATTATCTATCCATAATAGAGCTGGGGAGAAAAACAGAGGTAGAACTCCAAAACTAATTTCAATTCTTTTTCATTTCACACATGTTTGTCTTAGGAAGAAAGTCTGTATCGTTTATAAATAGTCTGCTAATCTCTTCTGTATTTGTTTTAGTCTTTTTGGAGAAGTTTGCGTTTTCTTCATTTCTCTATAATTAGTCTAAGTGCCAAAATTTTGGCACAAGTTGTTCTGAGAGCTCTTTCTGGATCATCTGGCTTTTGATTGTATTTTCTGTGTTTCCTCTCTCCTTTAGTTTTGAACATCCCAACCACATTTTCAGAAAGGGTCTTGTTATAACAATTGATCTAGCAGACAACATCAACCCAATATGCACTTTATGTAAAATTTCAAGGGTTAAAAGCTAATCTTGTCAAGACGGTGAAAGTTTTATAAATGGTTTCCTTTAGCAATCTAAATGCCACGTTCATAGAGTTGTCAGTTTTAATACACACAGGCATGTATTTGATTTCTTCTTGTTCTTTGATATACCTGCTACTACCCAAATCTGTGCCTACTTCAAGAGAAAAGATCTAAAATTAAAACTATATGTATATATCAAAATAAGCAGCGAGATTATAAAACTTCTTGTTTCTATCAGTAAATTATGATTTCAATCCTTCAGATTCGTTTACTAGGCAATATATGACCTTAGCAATTAAACAGCTGGAAATCACACATGCATGCTCACACACACACATATACACACATGTCCTTATATTTCAGCTTCCAAGAATCTCTGATTAATTTATAGAAAATACCAACTAAATTACTAAATATATTTATTTTCTTAACTATTTCATTTTGGAAAAATATGGAAATATTTATTTGGTTGTCTTTTCATTGAGGTGTAATTCCCTGTTTCGCTACATTTGCTATAATGTCAAATGAGAATGTTGATGATTAAGTTGTCTTGACATGAACCATTTTGATGCTTTGAAAAAACTCACCAATAAGCATTTGACGGTATTTTTTATAATTGGATAAATGAATTGTGAGATGTGTGATTGCATGATGATGTACTCATTTAGCTGTTGCTTTTTGCTTTTACTAATCTCTGTCATATTGGATTTATAAATGGAAAGGAGTGACCTTTGAAACTGTGATGCAAATGAAGAGATAAACACAACTTGAAAGGACAAACCAATTAATATCAATGTGTTTGTTACAAATACATGAAGAATTTTAATACTTTGCTCTCTACAGTAAATTTGTTGTTCATTTGTTGAATAAGGGAGAAACACTTTTTTAAAAAACTTTATTTTTAAAGAAGTTTTATATTACAGAAAAGTTACATAAAAAATTTAGGAAATCCCATATTCCCCACCCCACCCCTCACATTTTCCCCTATAATAACATCTTTTATTGTTGTTGTTGTTACATATCCCTCCCTTTCTGCTTGCTCTTGCCGTGTGTTCATTTTTGTGTTCTTCTGTGTCTGCTTTGTCTCCCCCTGTTGCGGCGATGCGCCAAGTCAGCTCACTGTGCAGGTGGCTTGCCCATCTCACGGGCGGCTCTGCTCCGCTTGGGGGCGGCTCTGTTCCATTCGAGGGCGACTTGCCCTGCCTGTGGCGGCTTTGCCCTGCCCATGGCGGCTTTTTTGCCCTGCCCACGGTAGCTCTGCCCCGTCCATGGCGGCTTGCCCTCTCAAGGCGGTCTGCCCACTCGGAGAGGTCCCGGGAACCGAACCCGGGGCCTCCCATGTGGTGAACTGGCGCCCTATCCACTGGGTTACAGCCGGTCCCCTATAATAACATCTTTCATTCGTGTGGTACATTTGTTAAAATAGATGAACAAATATTGAAGCATTGTTTTAACTATGGTCTATACTTTACATTATGGTTTACTCTTTACACTGTACAATTTTGGAGGTTTTGACAAAATGTATAACAGCCTGTAACCATCATTGTAATATCATGCAGAATAATTCCAACATCTACAAAATGCCTCTTGTTCCACCTATTCTTTCCTCTCCATCCCCTCAGAACCTCTGGTGACCACTATCTTTATATCAATGTTACAAGTTCTTCCATTACTGGAATAATAAGTTTACTTTGGTCCATAATTGCATTCCTCCCTTATGTTGAGGATTTTGGGATGGTGATGCCCATTCTGCTGCAGATTGAGAGGGGGCTTAAGTCTTATGGGGTAGATGTAAGGAACCGTATTACTGGAAGTTGTAGATACAGACTTTTTTGGGGAATGGGCATTGTCCATCATCATCATTTTGTTAGTTGTCCTGGGCAATTCTAATGAACTGGATTGTAGGTGTTTTCTGTAACTCTGCTGAGATTCATGGCTCAACTGGCATATGAACAGCCAGAAGATTTAAGTCTCTGGGACACATATTTAATGGCTATAGTGCTAATAATAGGTTTAAATAATAGGGGCAGAAGAACCATGTGTAGCGAAATTATTAATGAGTTTAATATATGAAGATATATTAACATATATTCCGTGGTAAGCTCCACCAATGTGGTACCAATTTCCTGGGGTTGTGTGCCCTGTCTGTAGTGTCCAAATGTCTCTAGAGCCCTTGGGAGCACCCCTGCTTGAGGCTTTGTTTACTGTGGCAGTTAGTGAGATGAGATCCTCCTAAGATATGCATAAGTGCAACCTCTGGAATACCTCTCAATTCACTTTCAAATCTCTTAGCAATAAAAACTCTTTTGTATTTAATATTTATCCCTTTGCTCAAGGTCTTTTTCCAAATGCATCACTGGTTAGTACTTGGTAATAATGCTTAGTACCAGGTAGGCCCATCCCTGGGAATTATGTCCCATGCTGGGGGTAGGGTGGGGGAGGGAGGCAAAGAGCTTATATGCTGAGTTTGGCTTAAAGAGAGGCCACTTTGGAGTAACAAGGTTTTCAGGAGGTAACTCATAGGCAATAAATATTACTAGGCTAAGTTTCAATTTTACAAGAATAAAGTTCGAAGTACAAGCATTACTATCAAGAGCCTGGCATACTTGTCTGTCCTCTTTCATTAGGCACTCCCTATGTACTCTAGAGATTCTTGCCACTCTATCAGAGAATGTAGTAGGACTCCCCATGATGGGAATTTAATGTTTTATTATTATTGTGTGGGTCTCCACCCACTGAGATCATACCCCATGACCACATGAACACATTCATATTCCATAGCAGCATGCCCCAGATTCATCTTTCCCCATAATATCTTCCCACTATTGACACCTTCCACCGGTGACCCTCCCCTGCCATATTTGCCAAATGAACATTCCCATAATTGTATTTTCAATCACAGACCTATACCTCCCCAGAATTCACCTATTCCATCCTCAACCCCTCCCCCCTTTCCATAGATATAGACCAACCCAACCCCCTCCAACCCTGCTCACCCTCACATTCCAACACCATCTACTCCACTCACATCCCTGCACCCCCATCACCCCCATCCACTGCCAAACCATCCTCTTCCACCTTATCATAGGTTCTGCCTAGAGTGAGCATCATCTCACCATTCTCTACTTCCTTTCTGTCTCCTGGTACCCTATTTTCCAGACTCTATCTCTGTGAGTCTGCTCAAAATGCTTAGGTCATATCAGTGAGGTCATGCAATATTTGTCCTTTAGTGACTGTCTTACTTCACTCAACATAAAATCTTTGAGATTCATCCACATTGTTGAATGTATCAATACTTCATTCCATCTCGTAGCTGACTAATATTTCATTGTGTGTATATACTACATTGTGCTTATCCATTCATCTGTTGATAGATGCTTGGGTTGCTTCCAACTTTTGGCAATAGTGAATAATGCTGCTATGAACATTGGTGTGCATATATCCATTTGTGTCCCCGCTTTCAGTTCTTCTGGGTATGTACCTAGTAGCAGGATTGCTGGATCATATTACAATTCTATAGTTAGCTTCCTGATGAGCTGCCAAACTGTTCTCCATAATGGCCGTACCATTCTACATTCCCACCAGCAGTGGATGAGTGTTCCCATTCCTCTACATCCTTTCCAACACTTGTAGTTTTCTTTTTTTAAAAAATAGCTGCCAGTTTAATAGGTGTAAGATGATATCTCATTGTAGTTTTGATTTGCATTTCCCTAATAGTTAGTGATATTGAGCATCTTTTTATGTGCTTTTTAGTCATGTATATTTCCTGTTTGAAAAAGTACCTATTCAAGTCTCTTGCCTATTTTTTTGTTTGTCTTTTTATTTTCGAGATGTGATATTTCTTTATATATACTGGATATTAGACCCTTATTGGATAAGTGGTTCCCAAATATTTTCTCCCATTGAGTCTGCTGCCTTTTTACTTTCTTGGCTAAGTCCTTTGAAGTGCAAAGTTTTTTATTTTGAGGTCCTGTTTATCTATTTTTTTCTTTTGTTGCTTGTGCTTTGGGTGCAAAGTTTATGAAACCATTTTCTACTACAAGATGTCATAGATGCCTCCCTACATTATCTTCTAAGTGCTTTATGGTCTTGGCTTTTATGTTTAGGTCTTTGATCCATCTTGAGTTAATTTTTGTATAGGGCATGAGATGGCGATCCTCTTATTCTTTTGGAATATCCATTTCTCCCAGCACCATTTGCTGAGAAGACAGCCTGTCCTAGTTGGGTAGACTTGGTGGCCTTGTTGAATATCAGTTAGCCAGAGATCATTTGGATATCTATCAGAACTCTCATTTTGGTTCCATTGGTCAGTAAGTCTATCCTTGTGCCAATACCATGCAGTTTTGACCAATGTAGCTTTGCCATATGCTTTAAAGTCAGGTGGTGTGATTCCTCCAATTTTGTTTTTCTTTTTCAATGTGTACAAACACTTTTGATAGTTGCATATTTTAATATTATTTTTTTTCTAAAAATGCATAGTTTTATATGACATAATTGTATATATAAGACAAAATTGGTTATTTTTGATACATAAAATGGTGGCACTACTTTTAAAAGATTTGACACTATCCTCTTAAATAAAAGACACACTTAGATATCTATATACACATATACAAACATATGTATATGTTGTATTTACATTCATATTATACACTTTATAAATAAATATACTGTAATCTTAATTATAGTAAGTTCTTGAAAAGCCCTGTTTTTTAAATTTTGGCTCATAATTGATCTTCTGCCAATGTCCATAGAATATTTTATAGAAGTCCTGATTTGGGAATCATAAATGAAGCATTTGTTATTTTAACCTGTTGACCTGTAATGTTAAAAATAGTTTTTCAAAATCAATGAATATAGTTGAGTATGCTTTTAAAATAATATCTGAGGAGCCATTTCTACATCCTTCTTCCCTCATACTTTCTCCCTTCCCTATTTTTTACCTAATTAGCTGTAGTTTCTATAAAAAACAAAAACAAAAACAAAAAACCACTATGCTGTGGTGTGAATTTTAGACCACTTTTACATTCCATTCCTTTTAATAGCTTAATTATAGAATATAATCAATTTAATACACAGGTTTTGAAATATTGCCATTGATGCACAAAAAAGAAAAGAGTAGTACAAGCTTGACATTTTAAAACATCGGCATTGAAAGACTCTCACATCTAATTGATTTTTAAAAGATTTCCCTGGAAAAGTGATCTCAGAAATGTTTATTATGGCCTTGGCAACATTCCAGAATGTTTACCACAAAGTGTAACTGAGCAGTTTCTCAGTTCTCCCATCAACTATGAAAGATGTGACCCATACTCGGCTTAGTCCATGCTGATATCCAACCCTCATATGTACATCATTTTTAAGACATAAAATTTCAAAAATGACACAGTAGAATATGTGGTGTTTCATTAATCAAGGAATAGAAGAGCAAAGGTTATATCTTCTGTATTTGAATTTTACTTCTCTCTCTTTCTCTTTTAATCTAATCTATTGGCCTTCAAAACTTTGTTTGGTGAAGCTATCAAAAAGGTGATGAGTTTTAAATATCTTAAAATTATAGTCCCTCATATAATTGATCTATAGTTGACTGTAGGTGTGAAAAATTTCCTCAGATAGCTAAAAAATTAATGCATATGACATTTATTTTATTTTAACAATAAAGCAGACTAAAATACAAGTAACACTGACCATAAGCAATTACTTTAAAAGGCTACTGCTAAGTATTTCAGGAAAAATGAATCCATTGACTAGCTGTTTGTCTGTTCCTGTACATTTTTATTGATTGTTTTTGAATATATAGCCACCATGATTGAAAATGTCGCTGGGTAATATCTTCTCTTTACAGTACTGAACCTACTTCCTGTGAGTGATAAGATAAATTTGCACAGAAAATGATGGTACAAGTTTTATTTAGATCTCTGCTTTCTACTAATACTAATTTTTCAGTGTAGTGTTTCTTAAAAACTAAGTCATAGAGTAGTTGTTAACTTTGTTGTTATTTTACTCTTTGGGGTCTTTGGTTATTTGATGTGATATTTCTCAGGTGTTTTTCAACACGAGATATTTCAAAGCATGATCAGCCTGAATTCAACATTTATTTGTAAGACTGTAGAGTAATTGTACAACATCTACTTATTCCCCAGGTATCTGGAGTGATTTGTGGTTTGAAATTTCCATACCGTAAACTCATGCAGTGTAGGCAGTATTACATTTAGTCAATAGCTAGGCATTCTGATTAGTTGGATATAAATCACTAATGTTGAGAAATAAAGGTGACAGAAACAATGAATAAAAAAGAAATGAATGGATAAAAGCAGGTAAGGAAGTCATCAAGTAGACAATATTACCTAATTTGTCAAAAACAACCCATTTCCCCATGCATGTTGGTTCTGTGAAATAGATTTTTGTGAAAATTGTTGTCCCTTAATACCAACATCATCTGTTTTTCTGCAAATTTCAAACCTAAAATTCTATTAGCAACAAACATTTAAATTTCATCCACACTTTCTATATTAGATAGACAGATAGATGATAGATTTGCCTACTTTTACCCTATTCAGAACCCAATAACCTTATCTTCACTGATTAGATTAAAATAAAACAAAATGAGCAACAAAACCCCCTTGCAGATAATGCAGTTGACTGTCATCCGTAAGAATCACTTCATTTCTTATAGCCACAAACAGCCTTTCAGTACAGTCACACTGGACCTGAAATTCAAACTTGCACACACACCTAATCACCATGCCTTCAGCTTTTCACTTACGTACCAATTTCATTTTCTGTTAACCCTCAGGCTCCACCAAACTTTGTTAGTAGGCTTTATAATATCTGTAATATTTTATATTCAGCCACGGAGTCTTTAGGGATGAGAGAAAGAGAGGGAGAGAGGAAAAGAGGGAGAGAAAGAGAGATAAATGTAGAGCGAGAGTATGAGAATATGGACCCGTAAGTGAAACTGCTCAGGGGCAAGACAACATAGTGGTTAAGTGTTAAAAGCTCAAAATCTGGTGCCTGACAGCTTGGGTCTAAAGCATGGGTCTCCCCTTTAGGACTGTATGGAACTTTCCACACCTTCCTTAACCTTTCTGTGCTTAGTTTCCTTATCTATATCATGGGTATAATAAATATAAGTGTTTCATAGGGCTCTGTGGTTTTATTCAGGTTACATACAATATTCTTAGAATATTGCCTGACATACTTTAACCATTGCATTAATGTTTATTAAATAGAAAAATTAAAAAAGTGTACATACATGTACATACATACATATATATTCTGAAGAACTGGGAGTCTCCAGTATTCCCAGCATCTTAACATTAGTTTGAAACCATATGTATTTTTTCCTCTACATAGCCTCAATATTCTTTATTTCTCCAGGAACTTCACTAGCTGATTGTGATTGACTATTTCCCCAAAGAGAGATCTATTGATTATTTGCTGCAGTCTTAGTCTAGTACCATGCTCGGGAAATATGCTACCAAATTTTTATTTTGTTGCTACACTTTTAAAAAGCATGCACACAAGGGAAGAGGAAAGAATTATTGGTTATTTAATATGCACATTTTTTAGAAATCAATAATCAGTGTGTAAACTTTTTAATTGAAAAGTTTTGTTCCATTTTATGTTATCAGACAAAATACATACTCCAACTCTTAAAACAGACATTATTTTATTCAGCGCACATAAGACTTCCTTTAATTAGCCCTTAATAAGCTTGGTTTAACTGGGATTTATGGAAGAACAGTGGTCATTAACATTCGCCAGATTAAGACTGTGTTAATTACTATTGATAGATAAAATAATGTGCAAAAATAGTTTAAGTTATTCTTATTCTTATGAACCTAAAAGAAGTTTGAAGCTTTTAAGTGGAAGCTATATTTTATTTAATCTTTAAAAATAGAATATTCACTTCTGTACATAAAGGCATATAAATAGGACACATGGTTTCATAGTTTAAGTTTTACAGCTTCTTTAATTTTACCATGAATCAAATACTTTGGATAATTTCCCCAGATTTAGGTATGGAAATTTTTACATTTACTTTCATGATTTATATCATGTGACTTTAGTTGGAAGCAAATACATATTTGAATTATATATTATCTTCAGAAGATTTTGCTTACTTGCTATTTATTAACTGATCTAAATTATTTCTTCTGTCTTGAGAGGATTGTGTTACAATTGTGGCACTTTTTAAATTAGTGCTGTCTTCTACTGTTTATAGCTACCCCTAATATATTTTATCCTCATTAAATTTGAGGTAAATAATACCTGAAGATTAGCTAGGTTCTTTCTTTTTCCTTTTTTTTTTTTTTTTTCATGTATCAGTACTTGGATATTGTCCTAAGTGGAGCTATTTCTTGGATTGTTCAAATAGTTTCTCTAACACCCATCCCCACATCCTTTCTCTTGAGACTGCTCTTGAAGAATATGTTTTTATTGATTCAATATGTTACTGAAAGCAGGTCAACCACCCATAGGATCTGAATTGACACCCGTAGGATCTTCTTAGCTTTCATTCTACAAAAATTATGCAACCCAATTCTAAATTCTGTAGATAGTGCTAATTATCATACCCTCCCCTTTAAATAGTTTAGATCCTCCACTTCCATTTAAAGATTCATAACAAGAATTTCAAAATGGTCTCAAGAAGATAAATTCTAAAAAGATGCACTCTTATGCCCCAGCATGGGCTCTGGTTTTGTCAAATCTCAGTAAATAGCAATTTTTTTCCCCCTTTTACCTATAGGCTCAGACAAGAAATTGTAGCATCATCATTGACATGTCCCTCTTCCCTGGTCTTGCAACTACCCTGATATTGAATACATCACGATAACTGTATTCTTTTTCTAAACCATATCTCAGATTCATATCCCTCTCTACATTGCATCTGCTGCCAATGTGTTTACCTAAGTTTTCAGCTCCTAAACAGTCTTACTGTTTTCACTCTTGTCCTCCATAATCCACTCTCCTTTTAACAGCCACCATGGATCACTGTAAATCATAAAAATTCATGAGATTTGTTTGTTTAGAAGCCTTCAGTGGCTTTTCATTGGGTTTTGAATAAAATTTAACTTCCTTAATCTGGCCTAAAGACCCTGCCTAACGTAGAATATATACCCCACCTCCCCTCTCAAGACTTTTCTGGGTTTCTTTTCCCTTATTTGCTCTTCTTGCCTTTGTTCAGTTCCTCAAACATACTATGTACCTTTCTGACCCTGAGCCTTCTTAAAAGATGTCCACTGGAACTCTCTTCCCTTTGCTCTTGGATTCCTATCTTCTACTCATCCTTCCGCTTCTGCCTAAATGCCCTTCCCTGAATGTCAAATTTAAATGAGTCCTACTACTCTGCTCTCACCCTTGTTTCACTGCATACCACCCTGTTCTTTCTGTAGCACATTGTGTAATCTATAATAATATCTTTATTTGCAAGCCTTCATGGATTTGCTTCATGATTGAACTCCATGAGAGCGTGAGCTCGCTGGAGGCAGAGCAGGCCTGGGTACAGTGACACACGACATGCACTGTCCAGTACATGGTTGTTCATGTAATCCTGAATGATTATTTAATGAACAAGTGCTTCGTTAGCAGGAATACCTTTCACACATTATGAGTATTACTGCTGGCTCTTTAGTCATTAAATTCCTCTATCTTCTCACCAATTCTAATATCTCCTTCATTTTAAAGGCAGGTTCAAAGTCAGCATCCCAGAATTTTACCGTGCAGGACTTTTATTCTTATTTTCTTGCAGAGTGTATGTCCACATCCACTTTTACTTTTCATTTAATTCATGACATAAAATGTTTATATTGTTGGCATTTCCATTTTACAGATGAGTAAATTGAATCTGGGAGGAGATAATTTCTTCCCTGACATTATGTGACTTTTAAGGTAGTATAACTGAGAGCAGTGTTCGGACTCTCATTTTAGTGTTTATGCCAGGTTATTAATATAGGGAAAAGACGGGCCATTCTTTTTAAGAATATTGAACTAGAAATCTAGGAACGTGGGTTCCAGTGTAGCTTTGCCAGTACCTATCTCAGTGACCTTGAAGAAACCATGTAACCTTTATGCATCTTATTTACTAACTTTGGTTAACTGTCGAGTTCAGAATGAAAAGCTCTCTTCAATTTATATAACTCTATGATTGCATAATGTAATGTAACATAAGTAAATGGCATCGTTAAGGCACTCAAAACAATCTCCATATGATGGAGAGGGGAGGTAAGGTGTTTCTGTAGTTATTCCAGAGAAGAATATATTAAAGCATTTGGATTTCTGTGGACAAAATTTTTAAGTTTATGGAGAACTTGGAAATTAAATTTGACTTGGTCCTCTAAGAACTTTATTATTTATCACTTTCCTTTTTTACCCTTATACAACAAATTGTCCTAACAATTATAACAAAAATATATTTTGTGACCCTATATCCTTGTTTAATATCTATTTTTATCCATCCTCATATGGTTGTCCCCCAAATAATATTGTATTCTCTATATTTGAGCTGTTTTACACGGTATGTTCCTTGGATTATACTATAAACTCTTTGTGACAGGGACCTTGTCTTTTTATATGCTCTATAAAGCACCATGCATACCTAGGGAATTTTATGAATAATAATAAAAAGGAGGCCAAAAAAAGCTTTCATCAGCAGTGTTTTATTTTGCATGTGAATTTGGGGAAGAATTCATGCTGTCGTCCATATTTCTAGAGAAACAGATGATTATATTACCAAAGTTGACTTTGAAGAATGCATGTAATATTAAATCTGAGAATTTACTTTGCTGGTATTGGAAAAATAAATGAAGCAATACTATTTGCTTTTTCCTGTTCATTATAAAAATATTGCCAAGTCTGCCATGTGGTTCATAAAATCAGACATTTTCTAGCACAGCTGTGCATGAGGAAATGAAATACTGCAGGTATAAGAAACCACCTGTTTGCCAGAACAGGAGTTTCAAAAAGATAAACGGCAGAATTTTATACAGATCCCTGTTGAAGGTCTATTTTGCTATTAATACTTAAAGCTTAGTACACGTTCTTCAAACAGGTGTTTTGCATGTGAACTGGAGGCTGAATAGGCCTATGGCTGATTCACTAATAAACACCACTGATGTTTCTGTTCAGTACCCAAGATGACACTGAGTAAAAGTGTCAAGACAATTTTGCAACCATTTCCATTTGAAAACCCCAAATTATAACAAATCACAAATTCCTGTTTATTTGAAATTCTCTCCTTTCCCTCCTTTATCTTAGTTGCAAAACTCTCATGAACTTGACAGTGTTCTCCCTTGATGAAGAGAAAGTCTGAAATATGCCATAAATCATACTGAGCTACCAGAGAAGTTCAAATTGCTGTAAGCACAAGTGTCGGGGGACCGCTTATTGCACTGCCGGAGCCATAATGCAACATTCACAACGAGATCATTGCATCATAATCTCCTTCTAACTGCGATTTGCTTTGTGTGTAGGGGGCTCAGATGTCAACGAGAGATGCAAGAGCAATTGTCAGGTTAGATTTCACTATTTTACATTAAACAAGTCATGAGAAAAACACATTAGCCTGTATTAAATATTTCAGAATTTAAAAACTTCCCCCAAATTTTCTCTGCTTGAGGTCAATTCTTGATGTGTTTGATCTGGATGGGTTTCGCATCAGCATTTCTAGGTGCAATTGAGGGAGCTTTTAAAAAAATCTTGTTCCTCATTTGCTGAGTGTTATCAAACAAGTTCTATTCATATCCTAACCACCAAGTTTAATGAAGATATTTATCAAACAAACAACACCTGATGATATTTCTAATCAGTGTAAAATATCCATATTTGGAAAATTTCTTGCAATTATAACCAAGCTATATGTGTTTGTGTTATATTAATATATTGAGTTTTCATCAGTGCACATTATATGTATAAGTATGTGTGTGTCTTATGTAGATGCTTTCTCTTTAAGATTCATGTTTGGCAATTGTGATAGGCACTGTAGTTTGTTCTCATATGCAATACTATTAAGTTACTGAAAAACAAAACAAAACATAAGAATTTTGCTCACATCTTGACTAACTTCTGGATAAAGGGATATAAAATTGATGTTGGGTGAAATTGTCAGTAGTACATGACCACCTTCACTTTCAAATTCAGGAGATTAGACTGCTGTCCTGTAAAGTAAAAAAAAACAAAACAAAAAAAAATAAAAAAACAATTAGAATATAATTTTATCAGCCTCTATAAAACGTTCAAATATTTTTGCATTATAATCCTGGTATTGTTTAAATTCTATTATGAAATACTACTTTAAAGAAAGTGTTGTTAATCTTTCCTTTCAAGGCTCAAAGAAAACTAAATAAACAAAAAAAAATTCAATTCATACATCGTTTGTCCAAATATGTACATGGTTTAGAGCCCCTGTTATATCATATCTTCCACAATGATACAAATGTCTTCATAAGGGCAGATACAGTTACTTTTATACCCCAGATAAGGCCGATATATAGCATGGCATGCACTCAGTGAATTCCTTAAGGACAATGCATTAAAACTTGCAAAGATTCCTTTTCTCCCTTTGGCACAGATCACTAAATTATTATTTTTTTTTAGTAGAGAAAACAAATTTGGCATACTCAGGCACATGTATTTCCCTTTTGAAATATCACTTCCCTTTAAATATTTTTTGATTCTATAATAACTTAGTTTTAGTTTAAATTATAAGTGATTAGGTACCACATAATAAAATGTTCCTCTTTTGGAATATCATTCATTAAAGAATAAATTTGAGACATTTAAAAATGACTTATTTAGATTTGAGTACTTGAGAAGAAAGCTTACTACTAAGAATCTTCCAATAGCCTTGTGGTAAGTGACATATATCTTAATAAAATGCCATCTACAAGTCGAATTTGGAGTAAAAGTGTCATCTAGGAGGCATTAAAGTCTAGTCAAATCAGCGGCTCTAACTTTGCACCCTGGCTCTGTTGCTTACTACTTTGTGCTCTTTGCTGAGTCCACACATCAATTTCCAATTATGTAAAATGGATATAATAATATCTTGTTAACAGTTTGATGGGAGAAATAAATTTTCAAGTGCATGAAAGTCTTTTGTAAACTGATTTGTTCTATATAAATGCTGGCTATTTTTATTATTACCATGACATTCATACATATCCATGATATCAACCAATTATATGGGTCAGGCAAGAAAAATAATTCCTGGTATGTGTATTATAATGATTTACAGGGAGCAGATGTGGCCCAAGTGGTTGAGCTCCCACCTCCCACATGGGAGGTCCCTGGTTTGGTTCCTGGTGCCTCCTGAAAAAACAAAAACAAACAACAAGCAAAACAAATGAGAAAACCAACTCAGTGAAGCTGATATGGCTCCCTTGAGGGCCAGCTCCCTGCATCCAATATCCTGGGTTCAATCCCTGGCCCCCAGTACTTTAGGAAAAAAAAAAGTGATTTACAGATGAGCCTCTTGGCAATTCAGTATTGTATCTCTTAAGGATAAATTCTTAAGGATATATAGCTTACCCACCAGGTAAACTTTAATCTCTATTACAATTCTATCAAGGTTAGTTCTAGTTTATAATCTAATTTTTTGTCTCTGAATCTGGGTATCATGATGGAGAGTTGTGATAATAAGTTAATACTCATCACTTAATAGTCCCAGGTATCAGAGTCTTATTTTGTAAAATGCGGGAACAAATAATATGTTTGTAAAATTTTTAAATTCTTTGAAGGTGGTACAACTTTCATGCACTCCATAGTACCTTGCAATCTATCACAGTTTAACCATTCTCCGTAGGGCACAAGCCCTGAACAGGAACATGTTTGCTGTGGATGATAACAATTTTTATATGTGCCTAATGAAATAACTTTACCATAAACTAACAGCCACTATCATCAGGAATAGTTTTCAGGTAGAATTATAAAGCCAAGAACTCAAAATTATAAGAGATGAATCCTGTTCATATTTGGTGATAATTGAAGTTAAAACTGGCTTTGGAAGTCAAGCCTATTTTATCTCAAGGTTTTTGTAGACTTACTTTTTTCCACCGATATAAAAAATAAATTTATTTGATGTACTTTAAAATTATTTTATAATTACATCGCTTATTAACTACAGAACCTAACTTTCTTATATTAAGATCATAGTATATAAGTCGTAATGTTTTATACAAAATAATGATCCCATACACTTGAATTTAAAATGGGACTTTTCATATCAAATAGAAGAAATGCAAAGTAAGTATTAAATTACCATATTGTGAAAAAAGTTATGCAGGTGAACACTTTGTTATTACGAGTATAAAGTATAGTCTGAATAAACCTATGAAAGGCTCTTTTTTTAAAGTGCAATTATTTGCGATAATGTGTAATTTTTCCTGCCCTTATGTTTATTTTAATTTTAATATGAAAGAAATGATCATCTCATTTTCTTTGAAAATGGTATAAAGGTAAAACCACAAACCTCTTGAAAGAATTCCTTTGTTCCCAATCACATGAGCGTTGTTTGAACAAAACTTTGCCACCTGCCAGAGGCTTTAAAACCCAAATCAAAAGGCTCCCTGCTTCAAAATACTTAGACTAAAGGTAGACTTCTAGATGAAAATGTAATGACTAGATCGTTCTCATCATAAATTTATTATTGTACAGCAGAACTGATGGATCTTTTGCTACCTTTCACTAGAGAATTATTCATAAATGAAAATGAAAATGAAAATATTTAAATCATGAATAGTTATATTTTTCATTCATTGTACCTGAAAAATGGAATTGGGGTTTAGGATGTCTCACTATATTAGCATTAGAACTTCTCAAAAGATAAAGAGAGGAAAAAAGGTGAAGAATTTCTCACACTAGTTAAAACAATTCAGTGTTGGCATGCTTCATTAACTGTTTGCATACAAGACAAAAGTGCTTTCTGATGAAGTGGAAAACCAACTTGGGACCAATTTTCCACAACATAAATTCAACACTTATTCTACCTCTCGATACCTTTGTACCTACCAAGAAAGGTTTTCATAATCTGTCATATCAGTAATCATTTTAAAACTACTATACTAGATTTTCCAATCCTTTAAAATAATTCTATTCTATGTTCTCTCCCCCATGAAAATATGCTTAAGATTAACATTTACTATAAATGTGATTTTATTGCACTGGAAGATATCAAACTGAATTAATAAGAATCAATTCCTACTATTTATTAATAAAAGGGTAAGAAATATAAACAGTGTTAAAATTAACAGCTTAAACAAAACCTTGGTTATATTCAATTTCATACCATATGTAGTATTCGATAAATGAATAAGTGCTAGAAAGCACATGACGTGCTTAACAATACTGCTGATTTAGTTATCTAATAGAATATCATTTGTTTCAACATCAGCAGCAAAATAGCACCCAATATGCCAGCAAAAGAAGTTAGTGCCAAGTTGAAGGAATACCAATGTATTGATCAGTGTGTCACAATGGTGGGTGAGTTGTTCCTGCCAGTCCTGCACAAAATAGCCATGACATGCCACTGCAAACAATGAAGTCATCTGCAGTCTCTATAGAGTTATTATTCACGATGGTATGTCATATTTTGGCTTCATTAGGAATGTTCAAAATCACTTTTGTTTACACAGAGTGAGAACCTGAGAGACAAGCTATGTCTTCATTTGTTCCCTTCTCTATAGTTGCATGTTCTTCTTTTCTAGTATCTGCATAGGGAAAGAAACAGGACTTCAAAATCTATTTGTTTCTTTCATTAATGAAAGTATAACACAGAGTTGGTGAATAGGGAGAATCAAACTTTATTTCACATCATATAAAATTCATCACTCAATGTACTGTAAACCAGCTTTTTAGAGGAAATAGCTTAAGAATGTTACATGAATCATTATGTTTTTTTTATTATATGGAAAGGAATCAATTCCTAAATATTTACACTTCAATGAAGCATTATTTAATCACATTTGATATGTTCAATCACTGTATTATTTAAATGTGTTTCATTAAAACTAGTCTTGTTCTCATTAGACCAAATATATGTTTCAATTCTTTCAATTTTGAAAATATTTCTTATTATATATATTTGTGATTTCAGAAACAGAAATAAATCATACTCTATTTCTTTTAGAATTAAGAATCAGATTCTGTTTTTTTTCTTTCTTTCAAAAATGAGCATCATGTTGCATTAAAATATTTGTATATCGATTAAAGTTAGGAGGGTTATTGATATGAAAAATATGTTGTAGTAGAAGTTTAGTATTTAAAAATATTGTTGATTCAGTGGGCTAAATATAGTAAACATGAAAAATGCTAGATTCCTTTAATATATGGACTTACTGATCTTTATGGACTTCTTGAAATGTTTAATGTAAATTAAAAGTTTTGTTTAACCATGTTTTATATTAATTCCTTACTTAGGCAACATTTTAATATAATGAATTTGCTCAAAGTGAGCTCTATCTATAATGGTATTGGAATTCTAGGCATTTTGTATAAACATTGTTTCATAAATGCATATGTTTATAGACCACTTTGTCATAAAAAATAAATGAGATCAAGGGAAGTGTTTCTGTTTGCTATTTTGACTAAAATACTAATAGGTTAAAGTAACTACTTTGGAAGTTCCTTTGTTTTGACTTGTTAGCAGGATATGATGCTAATGATGATAAGATAGGACTTCTAATGTGGTTGGAGGCGCTAAATGAGTGACTAACTCCATTGCCTTTTGACACAGGGATTTCCTAAGCTGTGGAGTTTTACTGATAGAGATTGCATCTACTTGTTTATATGTCAAGAATTGGGCGCAGTCAAAATTTGTTTTATTTTTCTGTTTCAGTCATGCTGCCTTGATTAATATTAATCCCTAAAGGACCCAAATTATTGGAAACTGTAATACCAAAATCCCTTTACTTGGGAATTCCACTTTGCTAAAGTAGTGTTAAATTGTTTGGCTTCATGAGAAACTGCCCATCCTTCTGAACAAATGGATGACAGCTTTGGTAGTATTACAACAGTTTTCATTCTGCAATGGCTCTGTTTGGCCAGTTGAATATCAAATTTACCTAAGAACAGAATCAGTAGTTGGTCAGGATCTAAGTTCCATAGGAATTGAAGAATTTACCTTGCCTGTTTTTATTTGTCTGTAAGAATATTTTGCTCATTTTAAACATACTAATCATGTGATTTGATGTTTCTTATATTTTTATGGTAACCAGTAGTTTAGGATTTTAAGTACTTTTAAAAAGACAAGATGAATGAAAATGTGAATCAATTGCAAAGTGAGTTTTTGAAAGCACCAATAATTATGAATATTATTAAATTGCATGAATAATTTTATGTTGAATTTAACTTTTCACAAAATATGGTAGCATTAAACTTCAGATGTGAAGTTTTAAAAAATATATTTGTTAAATCAGACACTTGTTATCAATGTATCACCACTCCCTCACAATCTGACATTGTAGCATAAGCTAAGAGATTTACTAGACCAGGGCTTCTTAACAAGGAGTCTATGAGTTTCAATTTATATTCAAAAGAACATTATTTTTGTGGGGACGTGTTGGTGCAGGTGTGATATATTTATTAAATAATACACAGTATAGTGTGGACTTAGTAAAGGGTCTGTGGGTTCCACCTGACTGGCAGAGAGGTCTGTGGGACAAAAAAGGTTAAGAATCCCTGGACTTAGACATATCTTTTCAAAAGTTATATTCACTATTGATGGAAATTTAAATATTTTCAAAGTTACTATCACCTTGTCTTTGAATTTATGAATAGGAGTCTAGACTCCTTCATAGAAAAGGAAGAGTTACTTGGAATGTTCATAATTTCATTTATATTCCTATGTACAGATACACAAATATATAGCATGTACAATTTAGTTACTACAAAACATAAATTTTGGACCAATGCAATTTTTCTAACATATAAATATATGTTTCTCTCTATACATACTATGAATAAAATATTAACTGTTAGGTCATTTATCCCAATTAAAACTCTGGCCAACATACAGAGTTTTAAAATTCATACTTTGCATAAACAAGACACTATTTTTAATCTTAGACTTTGCATATAACACAGAAAAGGGACCACACTTACACCCTTCTTAGTATGACAGAATTTTTAATCTAGACTATCACTGCTCTGCAGAGAAGTGCTTTATTTTCTTAAAATAAGCATTGAAATTGGTGCACAGCCCAGCCACTCAATGTACACATTTAACACTCACTAGGAGGGAGGTTTGGTGTATTGAGCCCTCTAAGTTTTAGATCTCAGAAAGGGCTTTACACCCTGTGGTGTGGGCACACTTCTTTCAGTGGAAAGTATGCCATTAAAATACTGCCTTCCTACAGTGACTTCAAACTAGTATAGTTAGAATTGTTTTTAGTCACTAGGCAGCATGATAAGCATTTTGGTATTTTACCTGGGTAATTTACAATTTGTGTACATGTCACAAAAGGAGGAAATCAGTTTCTTTATAAGTAATAGTGATTTGAATCCAATATGTGAAAAAAATGCAACTATGGTGCTATTATCGTTATAGTTACACTGTGTATGTACCCACATATTTACAAAACATATCAAAACCAAATCAGAGGTGAAAGATATATTAAGTTAAATAAGGAAAAACTTAACTTTTACCAAGCCAATACTCCAATTCAAAGAAAGCATATAACTCAACAAAATATATTTTACTGGTTAACTTAAAAAATATTCAAACAGCTTATTTTGGCATCATTTGAAACACATTCTCAATGAAAACATTGTATGCTGTATTATTAACTCATAGCATATGATATTTATTTCTGCCTCCCTAGATTTCTACTCCCCCCACCCCCCGGGATAGTAACAATGTGGACTCACACATTATTATATTAATTAGAAACCACTACCTCATATAATTATTCTGGCAAGCACATGATGAGTACTGAAAATATTATTGACAGAATTTCTCCATTTAACTCTGGTGTTAAAAAGATTTGCATGTCTAAAACTGTCTTGATTAGATATTGTTTTTGACTACCCTTCTCAGTGTTTTACTATATGCACATTAAGCATGAGGACTTTTAGCACGTCTGAAGTAACATCTGCTCTGTCTTTTTGTTGCTGGGTTCATGGTATAATTAGCTCTATATTTCACCAAATACAATTTTGCTCCCATGGCGGACAAAGCAGCATGAAGAAAACATAAATAATTGCAGATTAGAGAAACAGAAGGCAAAGTGGGTGTAGATGGCTTTGATAAAAAAGGGTTAAGGAGAATAGAAGGTCAACTCATTATTAAGAAAAAAAAGGAGGTAGTTAAAATTAGATATGGTCTTTGTAATTAAAGAAAACACACGCACAGATTTTTCTTTTAACAATGTTTCCTATTTGGCCAAATAGTTTAGTGACTTGCAGTGATGTCATTTGTTTTATATTCATTTAAAAAACTTTAAGAAATTTGCATCCTTAGATACACAAAACAAAATTTAATTATTAGAGGAAATGTTATAGAGATATAGGAGGTTTTCTGATAAGTTACCTAGGGTGTAGAACACTTTTTTCTGATGGTGTCACTTTCTCAAAATCAAGTTAGCTCTATGAAGCCAGTTAGTCAGATTTCTGAAGCCTGCTATTCAGATTTCACCACGTCTCCAATTAAACACTCATCAATATATGTGCATGAGCCAGTAGTATCTACACATTAAATTCATATCAAATTTGGGATTATTTACTGTATGAAATATCCTGGTTAAATTGTCTCATTTTCTAACATTATACAAATTATGTAAAATAATATTACACAGCATACACAAAACCCATAAAAGGTAGAAATCTTGAAACTGTGTGTTTTGGCAATCGACAACATAATCTATTCTAAAATTTTTTAAAGTATACTAAATGATTATT
>PVKH010000946.1:22712-33402 GCA_004027955.1 Chaetophractus vellerosus | reverse complement strand
CAAGGCGGTCTGCCCGCTAGGAGAGGTCCCCGGGAACCGAACCCAGGGCCTCCCATGTGGTTTCCCAGCGAGCTCTTTATCCACTGAGCTATCTAGCCGGGCCCTCAAAATGCATTTTTATAATTAAGAATATTAAATGTAAACCCCATAGGAACCACAATGAAAATATCTAAAAAATATACAGAAAAGCAAATGATAAGGGAATCAAAACCTTTTACTACATAAGATCAACTAAACACAAAAGAAGGCTGCAATGGGAAAAATGAGGTATAAAAAATTATGGATAATTATGGCAACATTTCTGAAGTAAGTCCTGCCTTATCAGTAATTACTTTGAATGTAAATGACTTAGGCTCTACAATCAAAAGGCAGACATTGGTAGAAAAGATTAAAAAAAATGATCAAACTCTATGCTTTTATAAGAAACTCACTTTAGATCCAATGTCATAAATAGGTTGACAATGTAAGGATTGAAAAATATTCCTTGCAACTAGCAACCTAAAGAGAGCTGGAGTCGCTATACTAATATCACATAATGGCTGTTACAAGAGATAAAGAAGGACATTATATATTGTTAAAAGGGCCAATCCATCAAGAATATGTAGCAATTATAAACAATTATAAACCTAGCAATGGAGCCACAAAATACATTAAGCAAACACTGACAGAACCAAAGGGAGAAATAGTTCTACAAAAATATTTGGAGACGTCAATACATTACTTTAAATAATGGATAGGACACTCAGGAAAAAGAAAAATAAGGAAATAGAAGACATACACCATACTATAAACCAGTCAGACCTAACTGGCCTTCATAGAGCCCTCTACCCAGTAACAGCACAAAATACATTCTTCTCAGGATCACATGGATCATTCTCCAGGATGGACCATATGTTAAATAACAAAAGAAGGCTTAATTAATTTAAAAAGATTGCTAGCATACAAAGCATCTTCTCCAAACACTGAAATGGAGCTAGGAATGAAGGAAAACTAGAAAATTCACAAATACAAAGAAATTAAACAACATACTTTTAAAAATCAAGAGTCAAATAAGAAATCATGAGAGAAATTAAGAAATTCTTAAAAACAAATGAAAACACAACTTACCAAAAGTTATGGGATGTAGCAAAAGCAATGCTCAGAGGGAAATTTAAAGTTGTAAACACCTACATTAAATATCTCAAATCAATAATCCAAGTCAACACTTTGAGGAATTGGCAAAAGTAGAATAATCTGAATACAAATTGATCAGAAGAAAGGAAATAATACAGATTAGGCAGAGATAAATGAAATAGAGATTAGCAAAACAATTGAGAGAATCAATATCTTAGTTTGTCAGGCTGCTATGACAAATACCACACAATGGGTTAGCTTTAAAAATGAACCTTTATTGTCTCACAGTTTCAGAGGCTAGAAGGCATGCTTCTTCCTGGGCTTGGTAGCATTCTGGCTGGCTGGCAATCCTTAAGTTCCTTGGCTTTCCTGTCAAATGGGAGGACCTTAAGTATATTTAATTTAAAAATCCCTTTTTTCTTCCAGGTACCTGCTGACTTCTGGTTTCTCTATGTGGTCTTCTCTGACTCTGAACTCCAGTTTCTCTCTCTTTATAAGGTCTCCAGGAATCCAGACTAAGATCCAACCTACTTAGTTGGGCCACATCTTAACTAATAGCATCTTCAAGAGATCCTATTTACAATGGTTTCATACCCATAGGAATGCAGATTAAGGTTAAGAACATTGGGGTACATAATTCGATCTACCTCAATTAATAAAAAAAAGTTGGTTTTTTGAAATGATCAGTTAAATTGACAAACCATTAGCTTGATTGACAAAGAAAAAGAGAAGATGCAAATAATTAAAATCAATAATGAAAATGATTATATCACTAATGACCTGACAGAGATAAAAATGATAAGATAAGATTATGATCTATTGTGCACCAAAAAATTAGATATTCTGAATGAAATGGTCAAATTCCTAGAAACATGCACATTGCCTAAACTCTTTCAAAAGGTCAGATGACATCCAAGAAAAGACAATTACAGATCCTTTTCCCTTATGAATATAGATTCAAAATATCTTCAACAAAATACAAACAAATTGAGTCTAACAGCGTATTAAAAGGACTATACACCATGACCAAGTGGAATTTATCCCAAGAATGCAAAGATGGTTCAACATAAGAGAATCGATCAATGCAATTACTTCAAAATGGTTGCCTTAAACAACAGGAATTTGTTGGCTCACAGTTTGGAGGCTTGAAGTCTAAAATTAAGTTATCAGTAGGCCATATCTTCTCTGAGGTCTGTAGAATTCTGATGGTAACTTACTGATAATCAGTCTCTGCCTCCATCACATGGTATTCTGTCTCTATCTATCTCCTTCTTGCTTGTAAGGACTCCAGTCATATTGGAATAAGGCCTACTCTAATTTGACTTCACCTTTACAGGATGTTTGAAGATCCCTTTTACAAATAGGTCCACACCGACAGGATCAGAGGTTAGGACTAGATCACGTCTTTGTCCAAACATTATACTGGAAATTCTAGCAGAGCAAATAGGCAAGAAAAATAAACAAAAATTATCCAAATTGGAAAGGAAGATATAAAATTATCACTAGTCACAGATGACATGATTCTTTATATAGAAAATCCTAAAGAATGCATAAGAAAAGCAGTAGAGCTAATAAATTAATTCAGCAAAGTTGCAGGATAAAAGATTGACATGCAAAAATCAGTTGTGTTTCTATACACCAACAATGAATATTCTGAAGATGAAATAAAATAATTCCATTTACAATAGAATATAAAACAATAAAATATCTAGGAATAAATTTACCAAGGGCGTAGAAGACTTGTATACTGGAAATTACAACATACTGGTGAAAGAAATTAAAGAAAAAATAATTGTAAGTAATCACATGTTTATGGGTTGGAATACTTTATATTGTTAACTTGTTAATACTACCCTGGTGGTTTGGAGCTGTATGTACCCCATTCTTGTAGATGTGAATATATCCATTCCTGTGGTTGTCAACCCATTGTAAGTAGGACATTTTGATTAGGTTACTTCAGTTAAGGTATAGCACACCTCAATTATGATGGATTTTTAAATCTTATTATGGAGTCCTTTAAAAGCAGAATTAAATTCAGATAGATAGAGAGAAAGCCCCAGGAATCATCCAGAAGCTGAAATTCAGTAGAATGAAGAACAGAATGGAGAGGCCAAGAGAGGCAGCCGTGTGCATTGCCGTGTGAGAGAAGAGCCAGGGACCAAGGATTATTGGCATCCAGCCCCCAAATGCCAGTCTTTGGGAAGAAATATGATGAATTGATTTGGATTTTATCCCAGCCTCAAAACCATAAGCCATTAAATCCCCATTGTTTAAGCCATCCCTTGGGTTGGCATTTGTTTGAGCAGCAAAGGAAGCTATAACACTACCCAAAGCAACCTACAGAGTCAGTACAATCCATATCAGTGTTCCAGAACTCTTTTTTGCAGCTATGGAAAAGCTGGTACTTAAATTTATATGGAATTTGAAGAGCCCCAAATAAGTTAAACAATCTTGAAAAACAACAACAAATTTGGAAGACCCACCCTTCCTAATTTTAGAACTCACAAAGCCATTCTAATCAAAACCATGTGGTAGTGGCAAAAGGAGAGATATGCAGACTAATGGAATAGAATTGAGAGTTCAGAAATGAACTCATGTATTTATGGCCAACTGATTTCCTACAAGGATAGTAAGTATAGTAAATGGAAAAAGAATAGTCTTTCCAACAAATGGTGCTGGGAAAAGAGGACATCAACATGCAAAAGAATGAAGTTGGAGTCCATGTCACTCATTCACAAAAATTAACTCAAAAGAGATCAAGGAAATAAACCTAAGAACTAAAACCATAATACTCTTAGAAGGAAACATAGGGGAAAACCTTCATGAGCTTGTATTTGGCCATGACTTCTTTGCTACAACACCAAAATGTGATCAATTAAAGAAAAAAAAGCAAACTGAACTTCATCAAAGTTAAAAAATTTTGTGCATCCAAGAATTTTATAAAGAAAATGAAAATGCAGCTTACAGAGTGGGAGAAGAGTTATATATTCTAATAAGCATTTAATATCCAGAATATATAAGTACTTGTTACAACTGAATAACAACAGCAGCAAAAGGACAAACACCGTTGAAAAACAGTCAAAGGACTTGAATAGAAATTTCTCTAAAGAAGATAAACAAAGAGCTCATAAACCCAGGGAAAAATGCTCAATGCCATTAGTCATAAGGCAAATGCAAATCAAACCTAGGAGCTACTGCTTCATACTCACTAGTATTTAAAATTTGGAAAATGACAAATTTTGGCAAGGATGGGGATGTTCAGAAACTTTCTGACACTATTGGTGGGAATGTGAAATGGTGCCATCGCTGTGGAAAACAGTTTGGAGGTTCTTAAGAAAGTTAAACATAGAATTGCCATAATTCTCAGTAATTCCACTTCTAAGTATGTACTCCAAAGAATTGCAAACAGGAACCTAAATAGATATTTGTATACCGATATTCATAGTGTTATTATGCACAATAGCGAAAAGGTGGAAACAACCCAAGTGTCCATCAACAGATAAGTGGAGAAGCAAATTGTGGTGTATACATACAATGGAATATCGTCCAGCTGTAAACCAGATAGAACTTCTGATACATTCAACAACATGGCTGAACCTTGAAATCATTACACTGAGTGAAGTAGTAACCCAGGACCTCCACCGCCTGAAGCTCCTGCCGGGGAGTGACATAGATATGAAGGAAGGGTTGGGATTTGTGCATGGAAACATACATGGGTGGCACGCTGATGACATGGTGCTGCAGCAGGTTGTGGTATGTAGTGGCCATAACTGTAACATCAGCTCCTTGGCTGGCTTGGTCCTGCTGCTTCCAGTCAACAAACTAGAGAAAAAGTCAATACAATGTTTTCATACAAAAATAAATGTTATAAACACAGCATTATATGATAAAAAGTTGATATGAGCATGTAATGGGGTACAATTTAGATAAAATGATCAAAGAATGATTCTTTAAGGAGATATTTTTTGAAATTAGATTTGAATGACAAGAGGATACAAGCCAGGTGAAGAATAATTTGCGGAAGAATGGATCCGATAGAAGATATGGAAAGTGCAAGAAGCCTGAGGAAATAAGCTTATTTTGATGTAAGGAAATAATAAAAGACAAATACTAGGGAGCACTGTGAGAGTGAAACAGAATGGCATGAGATAAGGTTCATTTGTTATATGGTGTAGAGAGGGGTTCTTAACCTTTTTTGTTCCATGGACCCCTTTGCCAGTCAGATGAAAACCATGGCCCCCTTACTAAATCTACACTATACTGTGTATTATTTAATAAATATATCACACCCACACCAACATGTCCTTACAAGAATAATGATTTTTTTTAAAATTTAAATTGAAGCTCATTGACCCCTTGTTAAGAACCTCTGGTGTAGAGGAAATTATTGTATTAACAGCTGTTTTCAGAATTATTCTTTAAGAATAGAAAACTATTTAGTAAAATATCCATCAAGGTTCTTGGAAAGGCTTTGGTCAGGATTTGAAAGGATATTTTGGAGGAAGACAAAAAGAAATAGCCAAAAATCTCTTTATAAAAATAAACAAAAATAAAACATGAACATGAATTTGGAAGAAAAGTTAAAGGGCACAGAAGAGAGGAGGAAGTGAGAGTCAGGAGCCATTTTGGAATGTTGGAATCCAAGTTGATATAAATAAACCTAGGACTTATTTAAAAATTGGGAAACAATGTTTAATTTGCAACTTTCTTTTCCATTTGCTTCCCCGTAAACCACTCTCACCATTACATCTTAGATTCCATTTAAAATTCCATTACATACAGCTGTCTGCCTTGAATGCTCTTTTGAAGGGGTGTGGGCATTGAGATAAAGGAAAACAGCTGCAGGATGTAAAAAGGAGACTAAGAATTCCATAGAAGGCAAAAATGGTAATGAAGTGAAGTAGTGAAACATTGGGAATTCACAGAAACATTGTTGGCTCCAGACAATCTCGCCTACCCCTAACAAAACAGTGTAGAAACATTCTCTGCAGGTATATCCATTCCATCCTCCATCCCCACAAAATACCTTTTTGCCTTAGATATAGTGACACTTAAAATTTTTAAAACAGACCCTCCTTTCACATTCATTGATAATGACTGCTATTAACAATTAAAATGGAAAATGCCCAGATCAATTTGAAGATCAGAAAATGACACTTAAAATAATAATCTCTGAGAGACACTAACGTCCTACGAAATAATAAGAGAATCAAAATTACAGAGGAGTCTTTTGTTTAGTTACCTTTGCATTCAATTGAATGTTAAAGATAAAAATCAACTCTACATCTATGGAAAAGAGTACTGTTGCAATGTGTCACCCACTGGATAAACAACAAAAATACAGAGTACTGATCTGGTTGGTATTTTTCATGAAATGAACATATTTGCCTTGTTTTTACATCAATTTGCTTGTTCTTAGGTGATGGGAGTAGATAAAAAAAAAGCTGTCAACTCCACATTATTTTGAAGGTGACATCATCAAATGCAGTTTCCACTCTTCCATTGTCTGAGCGACTTTAATCATTCATATTTGCAGCTGCCTGAAAGCACACTTCATTTGTATCTTTTTCCTAGGGACAGAGAAGTGGAACTGGCTTTTCATTTAGTTGACTTAGAAAAACCCAGACCATGTATTCTGAGATACTGATCCTATCTTTTTGGAGTTGCAGCTGTTTTCTGGTACCAGTCTCCTTCAGAGAAGGAAAAAAGAATTGGCTTATTTATTGCTTAGCAATATGTGTGTATTCTTGAATTTGCTGCATTTAGATTTCTAAAATTGAATGCATTGAACTTACATCACGCTGGGGCTAAGAAATAATAAGGAATATGCTTGATAACTGGAAAAAAGTTTTTTCTTGCCCATATCTCATAATTTTAAAATTTATTTAAAAGCCAACACTGCTATTTTCATGAAAATCTCTCTCCCTTTTGCATTCCTGACAATGTAATGTCAGCACTATGGCTACTGAAAGAATTTAGTGTGGGCTTTGAGGCCTGGCTATATTGCCCAGACTCTTCTCTTTGTACTATGGAGCAAGGGGTGGACAGGAGCATCTGATAAATGTGCAAAAAACAAACAAGCAATAATCAGATGTTGTAGACAGCTTTTTGACTTAGTAGAGGGAACAGCTATAGAACTGATTATAGATTTACAATCAGTTCAGAGGCATTGCATAAACCATAATCCTATCCACATGTATAGTGGGGAGGGGGCACAAATGACAGACTATCTTTCAGTCGCATTGCCTTCATGAATTCTATGTGACAGAGTATTATATTTTATTTTCTTGTGCCTTTGAAATCCTCAGGCAGAAGACTGAAAATATAGGTAGGGATAGCGACAAGTAGGGTAAATATTAATCTTGTTGGGTAGGGTGGCCTGAGAACACCCTTTTATTGACTCCTGGAAAAGAGTGGTTCACAATTTACTGAACAACCATGTTTACTCCATTGTCATCTTATAGAACAGGACATTAACTTAATTACTTAATTAATATCAGATGTTTACTACTGGCAGCCCATTTAAGCCACGGGTTCTTAACAAGGGGCCAATGAGCTTGAATTTAAATTAAAAAAAAACATTATTTTTGTGGGGACTTGTTGGTGCTGGTGTGACATATTTATTAAATAATACATAGTATCCTGTGGACTTAGTAAGGGGTCTGTGGTTTTCACCTGACTGGCAAAGGGGTCCGTGGAACAAGGAAGGTTAAGAACTCCTGGTTTAAGCAGTTATTAAAGCTAAAATCATTGCAAGAAAAAGCATCATGCCATTTGCAATCCAAAATCTGAAACTGATTATTTTTCAGAAGCAACATTAACAGGGGGTTACTCTTTATAACTCTAGCGGAATAAGATGTTAAAAATTGTTAATTAACAAGTTTATTGGGTAATTACTAAATTCAAGCCTAAGTCTAACCAGTTTAAAGAACAGTCTGAATTCAGGAAGGGCATAAATATGAATTGGTTTTACTTTTTCCAATTACTGTTTTTAGCATCACTCTATCAAACTGCCTTTCCAGGCAATTAATGACATTTCAAGCAAATCTCATATTTTTCTAGTCATTTCAGTCCTGGTTACTTTCCTCCAGTAGGAAAATTTAATTTCATATCCGGTTTAGAGTTTCCCTCCTCCCCATTTCCCAGTCTTGCCGAGGCTTTAGCTTGAACTACATGATATAGGTAGCAGGATCTAAGTTAAAAAAAAAAAAATTCAGGACTCCCAAGCAAGGATGAACTATCATTGCTATGTAAATCACTTGAAACTAGGTCCTCTTATGGATCACTGAATCCCAGTAACTTGTAGGAGCTTCCACACCTCGCCTCAGATCTGGTGGCAAGTAAACTGTGACTTTATTCCTTCTCTCCATTCTCTCTGGGTTCTTTTTCTCTCTGATGCTTTGGGATTTACATAATTGGAGCTATTGTCATCAATTGATTCTGCTGCCCCTCTGCTCTGGCTAACAGCCCCCAGCCTTCTCTGTAGCAGGTATCCAAACCTTGTGTCACACATATGTGATCTCTTTAGGATGAAATCATGGTTTCTACATTGTAAAGGTCCCTGCACACTGGATGGACTCTTCCAACTTTTTGAGCTATTACTCTTGGCAGTCCAGTCCACATCCTTTTGCTGTGCAGGTCCTTGCATTCATAGCCCACGCTTCTTGGGTGAGGAACTGCCAAGGTGGCCAAAATCTGACTATCTTGCATGTTGTCTACCTGGCTTATGGGTAACACATACATTTGTGCCACACTAAACAGGGAGCTACCAAGGTGAATGCAATGTGGTTCCTAACACTAAGAAACTATATTCTATTATAAGAAATAGGACATGTTTGTATGTGTGTGTTTGTATGTGTGTGTAAGAGGTATGGATGTCAAATGATTGGTAATTGCTCGTTAGTTAGATATACGGCCTATAAGTTCTAGGCATAGTAGGGAACCATGGAGCAGCAGTTTGGGAGTATGTTCTACCTATTTTCAAGCACTCAACAATGAATTACATTTGCTCATTTGCTATACAACAGGGACAGTGTAAAGTAATACAATTTAATAGAATATTGTTAAAAATTCCATACAGTGCCTAAAATAAATTAATATAAATTAAAATGTTCTAATATGGGGTTTAAATATTGTCTTACGTTATTGCCCCGAGGAAGCAAACCACTTAACCTCAACCTTGATTTCCTCAAACTGGGAGCTAACAATTATATACCTACCCCATAAGAGTGTGAGGCTTAATTAGTTAATGTTTATAAAGTGCTTTAAAGAGGAAAGGAGCTGAATAAGCAGTGCTATTAATAGTACAGCCTCTTAATTTGATTGTAGTGTTGGAGAACAATGTGGGTCTAATTCAAGCAGTTACCACACAGTTGTGGTTGCTATGTCTGTAGAAGGAATTCATAATACATCCTTGGTTTCTAGAAGAATAGTGGCTTATAGAACAACTACTACTATAGTATAATGATTTGTCACCTGCTCGCTTCAGACGATTGCTGCCAACATGGATCTAGAGTTAAGAAGCATATGCTCAGAGAGCCTTTATGAAACAAAAATTGGAGGAAGATGGAGAGTATAGTGCACAGAGTATGTATAAAAGGAAGCTAAAGTTTATTCATCTTTTACATTTTCCCAGACAGTTATAACTGCTTTCTGTGAATTATCTCATTTAATACCAACAACAACCCCATGAGAAAAGTACAGTAAAGTTTTCCATTTTATAGATGGAATATTGAGGTTCAGAAATTTTATGTAACTTGACCCAGAATCCAAATGATTGGTGGAACCAGAATTTGATCAGTCTGAAGTCCTTGTGGTGAACCAATAAGATTTATTACCTCCTCCCGTGTATCAACATGAAAATTTGAAGACAATTGCCCACTCCCCAAACCCCCTCAATAGGAATCTTGAGGGCCTCCAATCTGATACCCCTTCATATCTATTTTTTACTAGGCAAGTGCCCATGTATATGACCCTTCCATCTTTATACCTTGATCTCATTTCAGTTTCTTAAGGTTACTATAAGTATAATATACACACTCATGTAAATTGGTTATATACAGATTAACCTATGAATTAGGATGAGAGGAGTATAGCCAGACTTCTCATAATTCCATGCCACCTCTTGCTTGCTGACAATGTACCTCTCATGCTTTATCTTGGGTCAGTCTATGGATTTAAGAATTCAGTTTTTATTGACTCTAAGATGCCTCTCAACTCCATATTCCTGTGCTTTTTATTTAATTTAAAGTCTTTTCTTTCTGGGGTCCTGCATTTCTTTCTGGGGTCCTGCATTTACTATTTACCACCAATTCTGCTTCTAAAGTCTTGATCTCCTAATTTCCCAATATTTCAATTTCTGCTTTTTTATAGGTAACTGTAATGGTTTGAGTTTGAATTAATTATGAATTCCAAAAATATAAATTAGATTATGTTTGTAAGCTCATCTGTTCATCTGGGCATGATTAAGTTATGAGTAGGGCGTTAATTGCCACGTCAGTGAGACGTTGAGCCCCACACCTCGGTGGGGGTGGTCTCAAGTAGAAGCAGAGATTGGAGAGAAGCAGAGAGGAGATTT